>OZ026621.1:76959205-76983711 GCA_964020975.1 Hermodice carunculata
AGCTGTTGACTTAAGTCTTAAATCAGCACTTTAAAGGTCAGGAGTATCAAAAATAAACAATTCTTAATTTCCATCAAATTGTGAGAAAATCTACTCAAGAATGCATGATCAAGGTCCAAAATATCTGAACAATGCAAAAGTGTATGGTACTCAAACCAGTTCATCTTGGCCAGAGGGAGGGACCAGTGGGGCCATCTAGTGGCAGATAATGGACCATGAGCCATTTGGAGGTCCCCCCCCCCTCCCCCAAATGCCTCCTTTGGAAGTCAGAACACAAAGACAATGTGAGGACACATACTAGGTAAGCAGCAGTTTCACTGGTAGGAACCAATTATACAGTACAGCTACATAATGTAAGTTTAAAAACATCCGATTTTTGACTAATTTCTACTTTTGGATTTCTGTTTGTCGACTGCACTAAGTTTTGGGTCGAAAGTAAAATTAGCACACTCAAGCATGGAAGTTAATCTGAACCTAAATGAGAAAAAACAAAAACAACTCTCCAACCTTGCATCTTTTTGCAAATGTAACAGTATCCTTCTAACTATGACTAATGTCATACTCACATGGCTAACAATACTGTACTAAAACTGTGTAAATTTCATGGAAAATTGTAGCAATTAATACAAATATATACAAACTTAACTTATCGCAAAATAACTTTGATAATGCAACTTGTAAATAGGGTGGGACTAATCGTAAATGCAAAATCTCAATACTTTTTAATTACAACAGAATGATGTTATACCATTGGCAAGTCAGCAGAATGCGTGTACAAATCGGCAAGGCTGAATAAACCATTTGCTTGAGTTCTTGCTCAATAAAAGGTACAGGAAGGCATTGCAAATGGATACATAAAAAACTAAATCCAACAATGTACATATATGTTCCAAAACAAGTCTAAAGGTAATGTATATATATATATATATATATATATATACATATATATGTATGTATATATATATATATGTATATATATGTATATACATATATATATATATGTATATATATGTATATATATATGTATATATATATATATATATATATATATATATATATATATATATATATATCACCAAATCTCATATAATCATGCCTCTCATCTGCCTTGCCATGCGTAAAACAGAGTACAGTCTCCATTTCATAATCAGTGTCAGTACGTTATCATAGGTATTTAACAAAACAATGCAACATGGACTCAATTATTTATCACACAATGTCTTGCAGGATCCATGTAGTGTTTTGAATCATCAATCTAAATTGATTGTTCTCTCCATATGGACTAGTCCTGCTCTTTCAATTCATGATTTGAAGCTTCATTTACATTAAAAGAATTGTTTTCATTTCAGGTAAATAAAATACCATTTGGAAAAATGAATAAAAAAGCAGGCCTGAAAAATTAAAATTATCATCTTATCTCTTGATTTGTGTTTTATCAGAAAATATACAGAACGGCAGATCATGCAACAAACTCTTATTTCGACATGAAATGAATTGTCTCCCAATGGATGCTACAAGTGCGACAAATGACCCTCCACACAGGTGATGAGGAGTGAGACGTGGTAATATTATAATTGTGTACGTAACACAGTGCAGGACTTCACCTGTCACGCAACGACAGTGACGCTCAACCCATGTGTTATCCGGCAACTATCTACCGTGTATCCTTATAGACCCCTTTTCAACTTGGTGGTCCACACGTGCCTGCATGTTAAAAATCCAATTTCATTGAGATGCTTTCAGTATTCCTTATCAACAGCAAATGATTTGAATCAGGACCATAGATGAAATATACAGATACTGGAACATGCGCTGTGGTGTACGCCTCTTTTCCCGCATGCCTTCTGGTACATCTGCCTGTACAATAACTTTGCCAACCCTTCTAGACTACCCTGTAGTTAACTCACTTTTTTTTTTTTTTTACAGGTGCCAATCATCGCCTGTTTCCCAAAGCCTGATCACAGTCTCGCGGCTTTTCAAGATCCAGCAAAAACAAAATTTATAGGCTACTTTTGTTGATGGAATATGGTCAGAATGCCTTTCAAGGCACAAAAGCATACATCAGATTCACTTGTGGCTGACCACAAAAATGCATGCTTTAATGTTTTAAAAAAGAAACTCCAGGGAAAAGCAGCAGGGTCCCCAGGAGGGCTTTAAAGCTGATGCCACTTGCCCGTTTTACCACCTCTGAAAGGTCGGCAACCAGGCACAACCCATACCCCGCTGCTTGTTTTCCACGCAAATTTCGCATTGAAAGTTCAGCGAAACACATACACTTCAACCCATGATATTCTCCACATTCTGGAATTTTTGTCGGTGTTTTTAAACTGGAAACATTTCGAGTCGGGTTGGGACAAAAGGGCACATAAAGCGGAGGATAGTAAAATAACTCTTCACGAAAAAAAATGCCTCAAGATGCAACTTTGGCACAAGCTACGCCAAAGGCATTGATCACAACACTGCCATCACAAATTGTTCACAACTGTCACGCATTATATGAAAGACACAGTATCCACAGTACAATAAGTTCAAGTCAAGTATGTTACCATGGTGATACAAGTCACTATGGCAACAAGGAGGGACCACTGATGTAACTTGAATGAGTTTATGTGTACATCAACTGTGACCTATTTTGCTAAATTGTGACTCCGATATTACTGTGACAGATTACCCTGTCTAAGACATGTGTATTTTAATTTAACACCTGCAGGAAACTTATAAATTTATCACATCTATTGGTAACATACTCATCTATTTTGTGACACTGACCGACAGCCTATGTTGTACTGCTATATTTTGAGACAAAAAACATTGTTTACAAAGCTGTTTGTTAATAAAATTTAAATAATTACATCAAATCAAATATCATAATCTAAGTATGTATCTAGCACAAAAATTCTGTACAAACAAGATGGGACATCAAATACATTATATATATATATATAGTGAAACCTTAATATACTGACGCTCAAATATCCAACAAATTCAAATAATGACAGGTTTCGATTTTCAGGTCAAACTCCCTGCCATTTCATTTGACTCTTTTACCCCATATATGCAAACACTGGTCAAATTTTGCAAGAAACTGCAGATGTCATTATAATGAGGTTTCACCAAGAACGTACATACCTACGTAGTGTATGTATGTATTAAGACTTGACAGTTGAATCTCCCCTTCTCACTGCAGGTTTCACACACATGTACAACTGATACGATTAACGTGATCCCACAACTTATTTGGCTTGTATGATGAACAAAACTGGTTTAGCAGCTTCCCATCATTCTTCATCCTTACCTCACTTCACCCCCTGACAGCAGAAGTTTTACACCTTCACACTGTAGTTCCCTTCTCTTTCTCCCATTTTAAATGCACCAGCTTTGTTATGGCTTGTCCACTACCACTTGGAATGCTGAACCTGCGACATTATTTCCAATCACAGGCGCTTTTGGTTTTTAATTCACCACAGAGATCCATCAACATATTTTGCCTGCATCAAGTTGTCTAAAATTTCATTTTATCACTTGTTGGCATCATTTTATTCATGAGCATTTGGTTGGGCTCTACAGGTGAACAGCTTTCAGCCATACCCACTTGTAAGTCTAACTCTGACGCATATCTAAACCAAAACATGTCTCTTATCTCAGCACCTCAATTAGGTAGCAGGAATACGAGAGCTTTCTCGCCAGTGGTTGAACCATTCATATCCGATCATTCCTTCTTTGAGGGGATATTTCTGTACTTTTTGACAATTTTTTACAGCCAAAGATTCTTTCACTCAGGCCAGACTGCAGAACAAACAGGATGCCACTACACATGATTTAGCTTTCCAATATGGCTGTGTCCTCTTCCTATTTATACCTCTTATCAAAGATGTTTTTTTTTTTTTGCCCTCATTTTGATTGCCCAAACTCTCTCTGCAAATGTATAACTGCTACGTACATTAGTTCAACCCAGTATCAGCTTTAATTTCTAATACAATGGCAGAGTAGTGGATTTCTGACCCACGTAACCTGTTTCCCCCCTGCATATCAAAACCACAAAGCTTTTCACATCTCACCATGCTAGGACCAGTCACATTCTTCGAAGCTTGTGTTCATGACGTATCATCACGGGAGCGGCAACCCCCCCCCCCCCCCCCCGATTTGACAAACATTTTTTCCGTTTTGTTCTTGTTTTTGTTACATTCAATCATTGAACATACTATTAAAAGACAATATGTAGGGTCAGTGTAAACAAGCGCATGCTGTTAAGTCAAAAGGCCTGGGCCTGTTTCCAGCTAGCCGTTTTTTTGTTTTTTTTTCCTTTTCTGCTTTACTAAAATTTAGCATATATGTAAAATGCACGGTCTTCCCTGTTCAGCAGAGCTTCAGGCCCTGGATTCTTCACATGCGGCCTTTCCCCCTTGAATTAAGATGGAATCCACAGCTTTCCTGCACATGGGTCGGGCACTGAGTGTCCAACCCATATTGCCAAGGAAAGCTGTTGACCTGGGGCACGTGATCTTGACAGGTCTCATCTACAATTCCCATCAAATATTTTTTCATTGCTGTTGAAATTAGTCAGAAACACTGAAGCAGCTGACATTTGACCACCAGCCAGTTTTGACCGATTTACAGGGAAAAGGGTTAAAGTTGCCTCCAAAGCAGACCAACTTCCACACTATCTTTCCTAAATTTTGTCTACCCCTGGACTAAAATATTTTATTGACGAGTGGGGGTCATTAAGTGTAGATTTATGCTTCTCATGGCTGATGACTCACCCAGTAAGTTGATCTTTCTCGCCCTGGCCATTGGCAGCATGCATGCTCTCTTGCACTTTAGTCTGTTACCATGGAAACCAAATTGGACCAATCTGAGAAAGAGTTGGCTTTCTGGCACAGGATCAGTGATCATGCAGCCCAAGGGAAGACCAACTGGAACATGGGGATTGCTCTGTTTAGCAGGCAACCTTTATGGACAGGCTTGTGAGTGGCCAGTCAAAAAAAAAAAAAAAATTCTGAAAATTCCCAAAATCTGTCTGAAATACCTTTAAATCAGCAAATAAATGCATGTTAAAATTGGCTGAACGAACATGAAATATGAAGGAAATATATGATCAATTTAGCTGAAATTAGGTGTTAAGATACCTGAAATCTCACATGCCCAACAGAACACAGGGCAAAATAAGTCTGGCCTCTGGCAAGTCAAGCAGGCAACATGTCAACCATATCAATATAAATCTACAGAATTACTTTCTTTTATCATGACACCTGTGCCACTTGTCTCATTTTCTTCACATCTTTTCTCTCACTTAATACAGTTTTAGATAATACATATATACCTCTCCATCCACAGTTTAACTCTTTCAGAGCCAAGTTTTAGGCTGAGTCAACAGCTTTTTTGGGGGGCACTCATTGGGCCTAATGCCCACAGCATGCTGAAGAAAGCTGCGGACTCAAACCATTATATTGCCTGGAACTCTAGGCATGCTGGTACTTGAATGAAATGTTTTTCCACAAAAAACATGAATCTAGCATCCTTATCATAATTGCAAGATGTTCATCTTAATTCGACTTTAGTTGCAGTTGGCATTAAGAGAGATAACAGAACCACATCGGAGTCCCTACACATTGAGTGTGTGGATGTCCTAATGATCATAGGCACATTGGCCCTATATACCACCCCCCCCCCCAAAAAAAAAAAAAAAATTGAGCAGTAAAAATCCTTACCTCATCGCAAGAAAGAGAAATTTGTGACAGCTGTTGAATTCCATTGAATCCCCCCCCCCCCCCCCGTCATTTTGGTACACAACAATTTGACACAAGTGCTCTGAATTGACAAAACGATACTGGATTCGTATACTTTGTAAACTGATCTTTCATTCAAGTACCAGCATGGCAACAGTTACCATTAGAGAGTAGAGACCATATGAATGGGCCAGGTCAATCGCTTTCCCAAGTGTGCTTTATATCCAAAGGGTGCAAAGGAAAACAGCTGACCCAGTCAACAGTTGTCATTAAAAGAGTCAAACAGAGAGAAACCGGGAAAAAAAACCCACCCACACCAACTTTATATTGCCATCAACTTGGATAATATGTGGTGCTCAAATGTAACACTTATGTGCAAAAATGTACATTGATAAATATATACCGTATTCATCCTAATAGTAGCACATGCCCTAATAGAAGCACGACCCCCACTTTCAATCCAACTGGTCTAGATTCAAAATCAAGATTTTTCCTGCAATTTAGCAAAGATGATACGTCCAAATGAAAAATTAACCGTCACAACAGTATATTAATGTTTATCTAACACCTGAATGAACTGTACAGCCTTCAAAACCTTCAATCAAGAAAAAGTACTTATTCCATAGTCCGCGGAAACACTGCAAGGGAAATCTTTGCATTGGCAAGGTGTGCTACTATTAGGATGAATACGGTATACGTGTGTGTCTGGTAAATAAACAAAATATCTACTGGTTTTATTGGTGGGCTATTCAACCTTCACATAACAACATTTAAGTAGTACCTTTGGTCAAACAAAGTATCAAAGTTGAGACGTATTTCAATCTGACTGTGGCTGGGGAGCCCTGCAGCCAATTGAAAACAAACTACACAACATTCGATTTAATATCAATATAAATTTCCCGACACATTCACTCTGGACGAATCTGGTCATACATGCAACATGCAAAAAATTAAATTTGAAAATGACAGATGAAGTGATATTCCTCGACATTTTGAGCTCCTAAGCTCTGGTCTCATGGCGCAAGCCCCAGTATGACGACCATGTTGAACACTGGCCACTGCAAACCACTCTTTGTGCGACTGTGTGGACCAAAATGAAGTGTCACGCTGACTAGCTAAATGACCCAGTGCTTTTAACATGGATCTGGAATGGTTTGCTCCAAAAGAGTCGAAGAGTGTAGGGCCTGTCGAGGGGAAAAAAAACACTTCCTGACAGTCTGTAGTTTCGTATCCAGTTCTGCCACTGTACATGTAAAGAGCTGATGCATTGCAACAGGTCATATGACCAGTGTCCGTGTCACATGACTCCTTAGGCCACCTGTTCGTATTTGGCTTTGTTGATGTTCTTAGCCAGACAGCACGACAACAGAGCACCGAACAACTACAAGAAAATCAAGTCACATACAAAAATTCAGCACTGACACTCTGTTACCTTACTGTACAAGTGTAAATTTTCTGACACATTTTTATTTCCAGGACAACTATGGCTACGTTTCATTCATCTGGTTGATTATATTATAAAATATTCTCAAAAAAGAAGAAGCTTTTTTCCCAAATCTCAATTGATCAGAAAGAAAAATGAAAAAATCTCCCTCTCTCCCCCCCCCCCTTACTTTTTCTTTCTTCCCATTAAGTGGATTACAAAATAATGAAGTGCCCATATGTGTACACACTTTAAGTACACAACACAACACCCTCATCATTGATGTGCAAGCACCACAAATTAGTGAATGTGTCCAGTTTTCATTACATAACACAACTTCACAGTTTCTTGTTCCTCACTTCATTCATATCAATTGAATTTTTTCAAGTTATGTCTGGTATTTCTGTCTCATAATTTAACAATTTTCTCAATCTGCTTTTTGCTCCACCCTGACTTACTTTTTTTTTTCTTTTTGTTTTGTATGTATCTGTGTATTCTCTAGCCCTGTGCTCCAGAATTTTGTGGTGTCCATTTTCACTCATCAACAAATCATGCAAAAATATATTTCACAATTTTCAGTACATCGAGTACACCATCGGTAAGTCTTACCTGTAGAAATGCAAATCCTATGGCCACTCCTCCCATAATTCCAAAGTTCTTTCCCATGAAGTTCGACACCTTTCTGAAGCATCCCTGTCATGTAGAAGATAGGCTCTCTTAATCACTGTGACATTAATGTATTAACCAACAAAACAGTATGTTTTTTAAACAAATACCTTTTTCTAAAGCAGAGAAATCTTATTTGGAGAAACTGAGAGATTATGAAAAAGGACAAGGAAGTTTGCCAACTTCTACAAAGGTCTTAGTGCTGTCACCACTCACAAGATGGCACTACCAACTGGATCCAAAATGTGACAATGCATTTCATGTGACTTATACTTTTGTGTGCCACCCTCCTCCACAAGTTGTTACCTTTGTCATATGTATTCTACACATCACTAAGAACACCACTTTTCCACATTGATTATACTATAATCAGCAAAGGACACTTTACTATGCTATCACTTTTTACCGGCCTCAGTTCAGACGCCTCTCACACAAACTGCCCACCAGGTAGCAGCACCAACTGAAGCCACTGGATTTACACTTTTCCCACAATGCTCAGAGGTGCTTGTCCAACCTACAGGTCCTTTCAAAGAATTCACTCTGCCATGATTTGTGTTTTGTAAAGCAACACTCAACATACTGTATGTATCTATTTGCCAATTCTCCTTCATTTGGACCACAAGTGTCCACATAAAGAACACTCCTTGCAACATTGTTGTCAAATAATGTTCTGTATATCTTATATATACATATAGCCAAGTCTTGAGACAGTGAGGAAACGATTAAATTTAAGGTGCATATTGATACCGTCATGTGATCATCTCACCTCTGTGTAAATATCCAGAGTCTGATTGCCTATTTTTGGGGGTATGATTGGATTACATTGATTCTGGTCCTTGCAGCAAGTCTTGGGAACATGGCGCTTTGGTTTGAATTGTTTTTGCCAAGGGGTGCTGAACCAGTCTGTGTAGTTGTCCACTCCACAACAATGTAACTGTCAAAGTACACAAAAACATGGAACTTTACAAACATGAAAAAAAAAAAAAAAAAAAAATACGCACACCATCAGAAATCTGCAGATACAGAAGTTAAATTAAAAAAAAAAAAATGTTTAATTTCTGTCTAAAGTCTCTTTCCTTACACAAAAACTTGTTTGACTGCAGTAATAACATTATGTTTCACCTGTATATATGCCCATAGAGCCCAAATTCATTGGCTAAGCTATACCATGCTGCTGGGAAATTTACTTGCTCAAACTAAGAGACCATGTACACTGAAAAAAAAATTATAGATAAATAAATAAAATATTTAAAAAAAAAACATATACAAATATAAACATAATAAATAAGGAAAATAACATATTGAATTAAATTAAATTAACAAAACAAATAAATACATTAAGAATAAAATAAAGTCAATTAAATTAACACTTTTAAATGTAGGCTTTTTCAATAGGTTTGCAGCCGTTTGTCTGGTAATTTTTATCATTTTTAAGTAAAACACTAAATTTTAAAGCCATTTTTATTCTTCTTTATGACACAAAAATTGTAAGTATCACATACCAAAATGACTATTGAATACCAATCAATGAATATTGATATCTTTGCTTTGTACTGATATGAAATAATATATTTTAACATGCCAATAGGTTAACATACAAACTGATGTCATGTTAAAATTTATAATGAATATTCCCTAAAATTACGCAATAATTATAACATTTTTCAGATAAAGTGCAGTAAACTGTATGAAATATGTCTGATGTTACATTCTTGGCATATACTGTTGCCTGTTTGTAGCTTATTATTGTCTCAAAAAACTTTTGTGACCTGCAGCCCTTATAAAAACAAATTTTGCATGTTGCCATGGTAACGAGGAAGGGGTCTGCATTATACGCAGACCCCGACATCAAAGGATATTTTGGAGGTCCGCATAATGTGCGGACCCCGATGGGAAAGTGTTAAAAAGGAAAAAAATAAAAAATTGGGAAAATTACTCCCAGCCTCTTCCTGATCCAGTATCACCATTTGCCTGAAATCTGATCTTGAGCATCAAGCTCCTATTTCTTACAAAAAGGAATAAAAATAAACTCCAAGTTCATGGTTTTTTCACATATTTCATTCTGTCAAATTGACAGTGCTTTGGGTTCTTCCTGAACATTAAAAAAAAATATGATTGACTTTGTGTTGGACCCCTCTCCCTCCATAGGTTTTCTCCAAATTTCATTTTTTCTTTTTAATGTAAATGGTCCCCAAATGTAAATTGCAGTTTCAAAATTCTCCTAAAAAAGCATCCATTCAAGTATAGCAGTACGCTTCGCCTTTCATAGGCAGTTTGTTTGGTTTGCCTGGCTAGCCATGCATTCATGCTAAGGCAGCCACAAGCTAAAGACCTTAACTGCCTCAGTGACCAATGATTTCACTTTGGAATGTCTTAGGGGAAGCTGATCTTGTCTTTATGCCATATTTCGATGTATTTGACATTCTTATGAGCACTTTGCCTTCAATAATTGAAGCACACTTCCCTACAAACAGCAGTTTTGAAGACACCTCACTGCAAATTGCATTAGGGACATACAACTGCAACTGGCACAGCCTGAACCTATAGATCTCTAACACGGAAACACTTGATCCACCGGATTTTGACAATTTGAAATGCTCTTTGTAAACTTCTCAATGTCTGTTTCCACCAGAGGGCAGTATCGTCTCAAGATGTGAAGTGAAGGAAAATGGAATATATACAGCATTCCCTCTTTTGAAGAACCCCTTTGGGAGACCACCTGCCTTTTGCGACCATTTTCACTGTGCAAAACCACCTTCTAATGATAATTTACTTCTTTAAGACATCACCTGCAGAACTTGACCAGTGACCACCCTAAATGACCACGTATCCATCCAGAAATTCCCCATTTCAGATAAGTAAAACCTGCCTTTTTTTTTTTTTGTACAAATTCAATAAAATAATTTGTCAAAACCAGTGTACAAATTCCAAATATGCTAACAATACAAATAAATGAGTTAACACAAGACTGCAAGATGGAAAAGGGTCTAATAAGTATAGTCAATCATATTTGAACTGTGTTGCCAGCCCTGCCGAATGTCAGAGAGTCTCCCATTTTTTATGCTTGTTTGACCACTACCTACCATCTCCCATTTTTTAATCACCATTTGCCAATTTCTCCCCTGATTCAAAAAAAAAAAAAAAATCCCAGTAAAATTGGCTAATCTGGGTTTCTTTTTGCAAGTTTCCGAGTTGTTTTCTGCTGGAGATCGGCAATTAAAGTGGCCTTCCGCATTATAATTTGTGTACTGTCCTGTGACCATTGCTCCTACCGAGTGATAGCATAAGCAAACGTACATGATTGGCTGTAAGACTGTGAGTCCTGCTCAAACAGCCAATAACAGATTACTTCACATACAATGCATTCTGGAGTGCTGTGATTTTGCGAGAATTTCGATGCAATCGATCGGCGACACAGGAGGTTGAGACGAGGCGCAAAGGAAGCCACAGTACTAGTGAAATATACCACATCCAAAGGGAGCCTGTAGACTCACCATCACATTGATTGACATCATTTGAATTGTGATGATGGAATAAAAAGAAGAAAAAAAATCTATTGAGATGAAATCATCATCGTCAGTTTTTGACAAATATTTTAGTTAACCCTTGCTTCCAGCTGTGCATTGGAGAAAATGAACTTGACTGTCTTTCATAACTCTTATAATACTTACAGCGGGTGATATCAGGATGAATGCAATTGTTATTCAGTATTGACTGTAAGTATTTCTTATGAAAAGTCCATATTTGCAGCAGTGAAATAAAACATTTGTATGTAAAACATTATTTCTTGTTTGTTTGATGATGTATTTCACCCCCAATATACCCTTCAGAATTCTCAAATTTAGGCCTCAGAATGACTTAAAATGCAGCATTTAAGGGTCTAAAAGTCAAAGTTTACCAGGGGAGTGTGCTCCCGGAACCCCCTAGCTAAGTTTCGTGCCTTCGCTGCTCGTTATCAATATATCCTGACATAAATGTCCAGTTTTCTTATGAGTCCCACGTTGGCAACACTGTCTGAATCTAAATCATGGATGGAAATTCACTGTAGTTGGTTTAAACACAGTTTTATTTCCGTAAGGATACAATTGGGAAACAGGGCAAGGCCCCATATAAAATCCCTCATGCCAGTTAGTAGTAGTAGTCAGTTTTTGAGCTGGTGGCGCAAGAGTTGAACCTTGTTAGGCCCCTGTTTTATGTGACCACATCTTGGATGGCCTTAGGAGTGGTATCTCAAAGGAGGGACTACTGCATGTATGTATGTATGTGTGTGTGTGTGTGTGTGTGTGTGTATGTGTGTATGTATGTATGTGTGTGTGTATATATATATATATATATATATATATATATATATATATATATATATATATATATATGTATGTATGTATATATGTACATGTACATATGAGAGTCTTGCATGACGAAAATGTGCACATTACATACAAATATAAACATAAACATGTGGTAATACATTTTTCACTCACATTCTGTTGCACTCCATCCACTGCCTCTTGTTTTGTTTTATCCTCGGAATATTTGTTCAGGGCTTCTCTAAGTCCTTTCTCAAAGCCAGCCTCCAGCTGAAATAAAAAAAGGCCAGTACACACACATCAGAAAACTTTTACGGAAAATGTGACACAATAAAACATGCTAAAAAGTGCTGCAAATGTCATCCTTTGAGAAAAATTGGTAAAGTTAAATTACAATGGAGGTTTAATCTTTTATATGGCTTGATTTAGCATTTCACTTTTCCACAGCAAGTTATTTGTCTGAATTCAAAGTTAAAGAAGTGCAATCTAAATATATATATATATATATATATATATATATATATATATATATATATATATATATATATATATATATATATATATATATATATACTATGTATGTATGTATGTATGTATGTATGTATGTTTAGATTGCACTTCTTTAACTCTGACATGCATTCAATTCTGATCATTCAGACCAATGCGTTCTCTACCTCCTGGAAACTTTCATCTGAACGCACCATAATCATATCATGTGCATAACAAGACTGATGCAAAAAAGATACATTCTTATTACAAAAGCTAAAAGCGAACGGTACATTTACATAATATTTGATACACTGAGATGTAGCCAAGAGTATATGCGTTCCTTCTCTTATGCGACAGCTTTCAGCTTTACCAAATGGTGCTATTACGACAGCACCCAGAATTTTTAGAGTCTATTTGCACGGCACACGCTAAAAGAAATTGAAAATCCTAATCTGTGCCTCTACTGTTGGTAACAGTGGCATATTTTGCCATTCAAGCACCAAGGTCTTTATACAAGATCTCCTTTTGTCAACACTTGCATTTTGTACAAGGGATGTGGGTGACTGGTCAAGTACAGGAAGACAAAATGGCATCTGAAAGAGAAGTCTTTTTCATAAAGTTTATTTTCCCAGCGTCCACGCACATTTTGGCTGAAAAGAGCACTTTTTCAACCTCTCTGTATTTGGCAACAAAGCAAAAGAAAAGCACCTGATGACCAGAAAAACCCACGTTCTGGATTTCTGGTGCACGATACGCACCCACAACAATTTTGTTTTCTTTACCCAGAAGAATATATTGTGACATCCATGTCATAAACCTTGGCCTCCACAGGCAGACCAGCCCGTGACATTAACTCTTTCAGTACCAAGCATGACTAAAGCCGATCTACTTGAGTCAAACTAGTCTGAATTGTCATTAGGATCCAAGATTAGTATTCCTCATAAAAAGACCCTTCATTCAAGTAACAGGATGCCTATAGTTCCAGAGAGAATACCCCAGGTCAAAAGCTTTTCTTGGCCCGTATTGGGCACATTGCGCCCAATGCGCACCAAGAAATTAGGTTGACTCAGTCCAAAATTTGGCACTGAAAGGGTTAATATTGTGTACTTCAATTTACATGATTGATGATGGTTTTGAGTGGGACTAACCTCCCCCCCCCCCCCCCCCCGTCGCTACCTGCTCTGCAGTCTCCATTGAGGAGAGTTTGTTTATATACGTGATACAAATGGGTAGAAACATAATGTACCTTGCCCCTGTAGATGAATCCAGCGATGCCAACAGCCAGCTCTGCGATGAACACAATCACCAGGAAGGCAGCAAACTGAAATATGTTAAAGGACAAGTCTCATCATTGTTGATGCTACACTTTCTGACAGCTACAAAAAAATAAATTTCATATCCGAAAATACAGTTTAAAAAAATACAACAGACAATTTGATTTTCTTCTTTACTATAAAGGAGACTGATATCAACAAGTGTTGTAACCATTGAACACATGTAAATTTCTTGCTAATTAGTCCAGCTTGTGTATGAAAAAGTGGCCTCTCAAGCGTAATAAAATGGTCAGCCTCACCCTTGATGAAAAGAATAAAAACATCCTTCAAGTTGGTACATCTGTACAACAAGGTTTTGATACTGGTAATGTAGGTTTGACGTCCATACATGCTTAGCTGCTAACAACTGCCAACAGTGGTAACTGTTTAAAAGTTCATTCATTTTTGCTGGATAGAAGAGAAATATTTCTGAAATGGTTCTTTTTATTTTTTCAGGGAACACAAATTTACCTGTCTCAAAGTACAAACATTTTTTTGCAGTTACACATTTTAAAATTTGAAAGTAAATGAAAACTAGAACAGGCTGATTTTCCGACAGAAAATCAAATGTCTCCCCGTGCGCTCCTACTATTGTCACCCTTATTTTAATAAATAGGCATACCGATTCACAACAAATCTTTCTCAAGTGCATCCACAATGATTTTTAAAAAGTGGCCATGTGACCTTGAAATAGGTCAAGGTCACCCATCTACAATCCCAACCTAGTTGGTATTATGGTACATAAACATGCATATTTCAACCTCCTAAGTCAAATCCTTGCAGAGTTGTTGCATCCGTGTCAAATTTAGGTGACATGCCCATGTGACCTTGAAAAATATGTCAAGATCACCCATCTGCAATTCCAAGCAAGGTTTTATATAGGAACATCTTCACAAAAAATTTCAACTTCCCAAGTCAAATCTTTCTTGAGTTATCGCGTCCGCAACGACGCACGCAACAATGTGTTGAAGAAGAAGAAGAAGAAGAAGAAGAAGAAGAAGAAGAAGAAGAAGAAGAAGCAGACGCAAAAACAATATGTCCCCCCCGCTGCACTGGGAGACATAAATATACACACTCTTTCTCTCTCTCTCTCTCTCCCCCTCCCCCCCCCCATAAATACGCATTATTACAGATGAATTAAACATCGCCACTGAAAAGTACTTTTTGTTCAAATGTTCTACAGTGTAGGTAGATTGATATTCTTGTTGTAAAAACCATGATTAAATATCCAGTGTATGGGCCTGAACCTAACAGATGCTGGTAAACTCATTGGCCACGCTTTCAAAAGAACAACACAAAAAAGCCAAGTCAGCTACCTAGTGAGCCATGAGGGAGTGAGACTCTTTAATGTGCTCCTGTTGTGCCAAGTAGGAACACTTTTGCATCTGTGACATTTTAAATGTGAAGTAGTTTTTTTTAGTTTTTCATCATTTAACTTTTCTTTTCCTTCACCCCACATGAAGACAGTGAATACATGGGGAGCCGGGACCCATGGACATCTGACAGCTGCTTCGCTTTCTTCACGTGAGGAGACATTTTCACATGAACAGTGAAAATGGTCTTTTGATCCATCCATGAGCTGTAAACAATGAACTCATCTTTTACTTTTTAAAATTTTTCATGCAGACAGAGCATCAATGATATGTATGAACTATAATAAAATTCACATTTCTTACATATATATACTGACTGGGGACAGTGTTAAGGGACGGGTCAACATTATGATCAATGTTGCATCAGGACTTGGGGTACTGAATGTCACGACTTCCCTCCCTCCCCCCACATTAGTACTTTAAAAATGAGGATTTCCCCCCGAAAATCATAGTCACATACTTTCTTGATGATGGATGTCTCAGAAGTTATAAATGATTTTAAAACTAGGTTTTGGGTTTTTTTATTCTTGAATTTTAAACACAAGCTTATGAGGATTAATGCTTGGCTGACTTGTTTTGAGCCTAATTAAGGTTATTCAATGTCAGCCAGTGGAGTTTTTTTGATGGTCATGTAATACCAGCTGACCTTACAGGATGGTCAGTTAATGTCAGTTACCTCCGCTTATGTGATGATCATTTGAAAGAATTGCCTGCGCGATGCCTAAAATATAGGAACAGTTGCCCATCACGCGCTGTTGTCCCAGAAGCAACTTTTTCAATTTCAGCATCTCTGCATGAGATGTCTCCCAATGGTTGGCTCGTATCTGTAAGCTGTTGGCAATAAAGTCTGAATTTTCCGGACAAAAAATGGCGATAAAGTTTTCATTTTCTGGCCAAAATATGGCGATAAAGTTTTCATTTTCCGACCAAATTGGCCAATGAGGCCTTAAGATGTATGCAAGGAATAAATCCTGTCATGTGGCAGTGCATCTTTTAGCCAAAGTGGCAGATGAAGCCCCACCCTTGATGGTTATTTGGTACCCACTGATAAACTACAGACTGGCTAGAAGAGTAACATTTATACCCCTTAAACATATATTAACTGTTTCTCTCAATGCCAACTGTGACTAAAATCAAAACTACCGTAGACATTCCCACCCAAAATCAATCAAAAGGGCCCACATGTACATGTATTTCTGTCATCTACCTCAGTCTCTTTCAGGGCCAGAATTAAGCGAGAATCCGAGAATCCATTCTCGTAAAGACTCTCCTAAACTTGTCTTTCTTTAAAAAGAAAACTAATTGACAAATATCCAAATAGATTCTCACAAAATTTGCAAAATTCTGGCCGTCTTTTTAAAAATCAGTGGGGACAGAAAACATAATCTAGTGAGTATTGCAGATAAGACTTTTTATATAACATGCCTCCAGGTTAATAGGTTTCCTTGCCATGAATTAGGCAGATTGTGACTCACCGGCACCAAGGCAAGTCTTGGAGTTGGTCTTATTCCAAGAAAAGGGTTAATTTACATACAGTAAATCGCTTTATTTTTGTGCATTTGAATTTACAGTTTTTGCATTTTTGACATTTCTCTGTAGTTTAAATTTTGCTACTTTGAACCTAAATTCCTATTCGAATAATGTAAAAATGCTATTTCAGTGTGCTTTTGTTTTCACAGTTTTGTTCCCATTAGGGAAATAAGCGAAAATAAGAACACAGCAAAATTAAAGCAATTTACAGTATTTCATTCATGGTGAAGCATCTTCTCACCCTGACAACATGAACCACACTGTGAACAGACAGTTTTGATATCAGCTTTAAAATGAAATCCTGGTATATCAAACAACTGAGTTACTGTTGCCACACCTTCTGCAAACTTGAATTAATTCCCAGCTTGTCTTGACCACCGAGCAAAATCTGTTTTCGTGGCCATTTAGTTCCGCTTCAATTCTGTGTACGTGTGCAAGTTTTCCCCACATACACTTTCAAGTTACTTTTGTGCAACTGTACAATTTAATAGACTGCCATTAACCTTGTTGGTGTCCGCATGGCATCCCATTAAATAATTAAAGAACTATGAGGGGGTGAATCGCAGAAACCATGCACTGAGGAGACGTTAAAGTAACAAGTCACATTGAAAAAAACAGACTTAAACAACTGAGGTGCTGAAATCAAACTCCGGATCACTGGTATCACACAAAATCACGCTAGTCCAGACACAGTAGTCCACAGGGATGTACTTCATTGGGACCCGGGCAGTATGGACCACCCAGTGGGTACCAACAATTCACCTGCGCCATTCCTAATATCAGAATAGCTGTGTGACTGCTAGAACTAATGGGTCTCGGTGATTATGGTTAGATAGTCCATCAATGCCGCTGGACAATTCCAACTGTGAACTTGCCATACACGAAGTCAAACCTATACTCTGTGTCTGATTCTGGTATGCTCTGTTTCTGGTAGTCTTTTGGTTTTAGTTTGTCATATATACTTGATACTGCTGTCACACAACTGTTACTAATAATAATACTACAGTAATTAATTTTTCTTACAAAAATACCATCCTGATTTCTGGCACTGTGAGATGACCACTGTTGTGGATTCTAAAAATCTACCTCCATGCAAGACTTTTAAAAATTTTTTTTTTTATTAATTTCAATCAAGATGTGAAAGTTTCTTGTTCACAATCTTATTTCTATGGTCGCACAGTGTCATCGTCCCAACAGGGGCAGACAAAACTTTGAAGATTTTTTTCTTCTTCACGCTTCAAAAGGGCTGCAATTTTCTCTCCAGGGGTGCCGATAAGGAGCTGAATTGCAAGTGGTGCTTATTAGTGGTCAAGCCCATCCCTGGTGACAAGACAATTAACTGACATGTCACGCAGCGTGACGTCCGTTGTCTACTCGTTGACAGTGACCCATCCACATCCCCACATATTTGTCGCAATCTTCACCTTAATCCCCTGAGCCCTGCCTTTTGTACCAGCCTCATTACAGTGTGCGAGATTCCAAACACCCATCGTATTTGTTGCACGATTTGACAAGATTGTTTGGCTGTCAGTAGATTATTCGGGTGACATTCCCCTGACATCGTAGAAAACAAAACTTGCACCCCCTCTGCTTTATTTGGTTTCAAGCCAGCGGAAAATTACCACCTTTGTTCATGGGTGTGAAAAGGCATGTGCATGAAATCCAAGGCGGCCAAAATGGCAAGAGAATCAAAGGGGTGAATGGTCTGCCACGCCCACGTGACTGCTTGCTTATTATCCCAGCCAGAATCGGCACGTAATTAATGCTTTGGTCCTCTCTCCCTGAGACGCCCGTCCACTGGAATTTCTGATCAAGTTGCTTGGCTACTGTCACATCTCTATTAGTCAGTCACTTGTGTGTGTCATCGCGGCCTTTGTGCCGAGACGTCTTTGTTTTGTGCCAGTTCACTGTGGTGTCCTAATAGCATAGTGTGGAGGATTAAGCTTGTCACAGTGCCTGCAATTGGCCAGGTTGTATAAGCTTCTTTCTGTCAGCCATGATGCTGTCAGCGGGAAATGGACTTGTCCAATTGGCCACTCCACCCCACTTTCAGCGAACCAGTGACTTAGTAATATCATATTGCCCCAGCTGTCAAAGCATCCTCATGTTATGTTTGACAATACGTCAAAATGATGCGCAAACAATATAAAAACCATGGCATAAACTGACGTCTTCATTCAGCCAGCCATCCAGGTGCAGGGAAGCATCCATGGCATCAGTTTACATCTTTTATGGCACAAGACCTTGTAATCTAAGCCCTAATACTTACCCGAAACAACAGGATCGCTGACACCACGGCCACCTAAATCATACAGGTGTCCAAAATGACGGGAATGATTACATTAGTCTCTGTGACAGCACGCTGGGCAGGTTACGATTTACTTGCCACCTGATAGCCTCTAATGAGGGCCCCACATCTTGCAGCATAGAATCATCACGAGCCACATGAAAACGTCAAAAATCCAAACGTTTCGGCCTGAATGATCCTCACATGCCATTATGCACTCATTTTGACATTTGCTTTATAAAAGCGTTCTTGCGGCTCACTTTGTTATCAGAACCCTGTCAGGTGCTCGATTTGGAGAAAATTAACTTTTGAATACAATAATTTGATATTTCTTCGGACGCAAAGTACCGCTTAACAACAAATGTGAATTCTGGAGTTAGTTTATCAAACAGACCATCTGGAACTGAAACTATTTGTCGACTATTGTGTGGACCATTTGTGTTAATAATGAGAACCACAACAGCTTGATAAACACAGTAGATTTAGCAAACAATACAGGCTCTGCTTGGACTGCATCAACCTGGATGTCACGCTCTTGAGCCAAAAATCAGGTTTTAGCACAGTGTTTTGGTCTCGTTTGGAACAAATTGTACGATCAGATTTGATGTAATTAACGTCTTAAGACCCTCAAGTGCAGATCTCGGCTCTACCTACTTTCATGTTATAATTCTTTTTGTAACAACATAATTTTCATTAAACAATTTAATGCTCAAATGTAGCATACTCAACAAAAATTAAGATGATATTAAAATTGGCTTCAAGTCCATTGTTGAGCAAAACAAAAAACAAAAAAAAACCTAAACGTCTGCGCGTTATTCCTAAAATTTCTGATTGACAATGTCATGATTTTGTTACCAAAATGTTAAAACAACTAGATAACAAGGAGCTCGTAATTTTTTTTTCATGTTTAAGGGAGGCATTGTAACCCCCATTTTGCTGCCTTCTGTCTAGAACCACATTATATTCCCTGTTAGCCCACTGTGACCTACAGAACAGGCAAGACACCCCGTAAACTCGTGAAAGGCAAATGTCAACTGCTAGACTCTTAACACTGTATATTGTGGTACAGTGGTCCCTGTCTTGAGAGACCACCCTAGGGCAGGTCAAATGTGGTCTCTCAAAACAGGTGGTCTTTCATTAGAGGTATAATAACATGAAAAAGATAGCACAGTGTTCTGAGAGAGCGGTCTCTTGAGACAGGTACCACTGTATATGCAGCCATTATGCCCTTGTTTATTAACAAGCCACTGCAATATCTGTTCCACTCAGCTCTATCCTGGATAAAGTGATATCATGCAGGAACTAGCTATTTTTTTAGACAGACTTTTTTCTTCAAGCAAAACATTTTGATGAAAACGGATGCAAACTTGTATGCAGATTATATGGTGCACCCAGCTTATAAATTTGCTAAATCACAGAATTAAAAAGAAAAAAAAATCATGCAACTTTTGATTACAGCCCTGGGTGTGCTTGATAATAAAACCACAGCCTAGTCAAAGACGTTAAAGACATTCTCCTGTCAGAATATGACAAAACTTATTTGAAATATGTGAAGTTTGAGTCCATTGAAAACAATTTGTGAACAGAAATATGATTGTAACACACATTTTTCAGACAGACATAAGGCTTTAAATTTACATAAATCTGAAAGGAAAGAATGGTTAAAGATTTTTTGTGTTTTTTGTTTTTGTTTTTGTTTTTAATTAGAGCACTTGGGCAGAAAGATCTCCCAGATAATATGGAGGAAATAAAGTCCTGTAAGTTTACAGACTACAGTTGTGATTGGGTGGTTGGCTGTTGCGCATCCAAACACAGATAGTCCGTAATTGTTAAAATACTTTAGTTTTCAGCATGCTGTAGCTTCTGTGTAAATGAAGTTAGCTACGTCAGGTTTGCTGCATCACAGAGTGGCTTCATTGATGGTTGTATAGGTCCACTGTCTATCACGCCAGGTGAGAACTGTATGATGAGGAAAGACAATGATGTGACCCTGGCCAGAGCACAGCTCATACACCTGTACAAAGCTGACATCCAGGTGTTGTTTTGTATTTCAATGATCACCAACTAATGAGCTGCGAATTATATGACTAAAACCCATCCTTGTTGACATTTTTATCTATTAAATGCTATTCACAAAGTCTTAAAATACAAAAATGCTAATTTTTTAGACTGAAAAATGCTAATATGAAAAATAGAAGGATTTATAACTGTAGTCTGTTGCCCACAGTGGGACAACTCGAACACCACTACTTATGCTTAAATTCCACTGTATCCACCAGACGTCAGGACCAGCTGGACAATAGAAGAGCTTCATTTCCAATCAAGCCCAATATCCTGTGTACCAATAAACTATTATTGACCTCATTAAAAAGTATCACAATTTTGCCTGGATCTGCATGTAAATGTATAATAAAGCCACACTTTTGAAGTATTCAACCCTGATTGGGAAAAAGAAAATAAAATAAAGTGTGTGCTTGTGTGTGTGTGTGAGAGAGAGAGAGAGAGAGAGAGAGAGAGAGAGAGAGAGAGAGAGAGAGAGAGAGAGAGAGAGAGAGAGAGAGAGAGAGAGAGAGAGAGAGAGAGAGAGAGAGAGAGAGAGAGAGAGAAGAGAGAGAGAGAGAGAGAGAGAGAGAGAGAGAGAGAGAGAGAGATGTTAAGTACATGTATATGTCTAACAATTTGGAAAATATTCATCCAGAAAAGTGACATGTTTAGTGTCATGTTTTGCAAGACAATAAAGACTCGCTACGCTTACAGGTTTTTTTTCAAAGTTAACATGTTGTCATTTGCTTTAAGAGTGTAAATACATGTAGTATAAACCCTGGCTGTTGTTGTTGGGGGAGGGGGGGGGGGAAGATGTGAAGAGGGCAGAGCTCTGTTAGACCAGGCCAGGCAGGTGAACCCCAACAGTACTTTTTTGGGCCTAACCTTGAAACGGAAACTTAACAGACATTCCATATAGTGCTTCCTGAATTTTGTTTTGCCCTGACCTTTTTTCTCTGCTTCGAAACACAGACTTTGGACAGGGATGAGAATGCTTTTTTTTTTTTTATGTGGAAAACTCTGAAATGAGCTGCAAAACTATAAGTGTCTAAGAAAGAAGCACACTAGCATATTGACACAAAAAAACTGATCAGCAGACAATTCCCATCGCTGTTTGGAGCTCATCACAGGTGGCAAAATTTGCACTAATGAGATGTTTGTACTGTATACAAACATTTCTTATGTCTGTACTAGAGAGTCGATTAATGACCACGGAAATATTGCTATCATTTTCAGTTTTCTGAACACTCTCCTGGATTTATCAGGTTATGATATCACAACAATGTAATCTGATTCTGAGTGATGTCCTGCCATAAACAGATACAGTTGTTCAGTAAAATTACATCGATGAAACAAATTTCCAAACAATAATTTACAATTTTTCACAAAGAAACTTGGCTCAGTAGTAGGGCCAGTACTTTTCCGCGATCGCGGAAAACGGACGAATTCACGGAATCTATGATCTCAAACGGAATTTATGATTTGGAACGGAAATCGGCAAATGCCACGGAAATTAAGCGGAATTTGTGAATTTTGCCTCTCAAATAATTCAAAATCACCACATATGTCATCGTATAAAGCAAAACACACGGACTTGGATCCAAATTTGACGAGTCGGCGGCGTTATCGATACCACGTGGAGCAAATTTAACGACAGGCTGGGCACCTGCGCGCTGTAGACCCCATTGCTACCAAATCCATTCATTTGCATGGCATATAGATATAACGCGCAACAGAGGTACAATGATAATAGCGCCATCTGTAGGTGGAGGCTGTCAACGTACATAGTAAACAATATGGAGTCACTTTGCCGTTCGTCGATGGATCAATATTTTCCAGAGGCGATAAGATCAACTGTTTTTCCTTTTTTATTGACCAGTGCTAAAATCGTGCCCTAGAATTAGTGAAACGGAAATGAACCGGAATTTGTAGTTTCCCAAAACGGAAAAACACTCATTTTGAAACGGAAAAATACAGGCCCTACAGTAGATTAATCCATCTAGCAGACAATGGTCACAGGCTGTCTATCAACCCCCCCCCCCCCCCCCCAAGATGCAGAAGCACTATTGCCAATGAAAGCTGTTGACCTGGGGCATGTGATCTTGATAAGTCTCAGGTACATTTCTGAGTCAAATTGTAATTCATAACTGTTGAAATGAGTTGAAAACACTGGAAGCAGACGACATTTGACAACCAGCCGGTTTTGGCCGGTTGAAGGGGGAAAGGGTTAAAGATCCTGGTGTGCCACAGATTCATACTTCAGTGTGGTAGATCTGTCTTGCCTGTTCATTCTTTGTTTCCTTGTATATATAAATGTCTACATGTGCAATGTTATGGCGGGACATCCTCCCTGACAACACAACTTAGGCTTAATGTACACTGCATCCACCAGATGTCAGCACCAGCTGGGCAATGGGAAGAGCTCAGTTTTCCAGTACACCCACTATTATATCTGTCATCACCACACAAACAAGTAAGCCGGGGAAGTATTGATGGTTTGTATAATAAACCTACACTTTTGATCTGTTCAACCCTGATAGAAACAAACAACATAAACTACCTGTTTGGAGTAACATGCCAGAAAACAAATAAGTAGACAAGGTAAATTATAAAAAAAAAAAAAAAAAAAAAAAAAAAAAAAAAAAATATATATATATATATATATATATATATATATATATATATATATATATATATATATATATATATATATATATATATATATATATATATATATGTAGATATATATAGATATATATATGTATTACAACAAATACAAATTTATGTGAAGTACATGTCTAGGATTTGGAATCTATGCCTCTAGAAAAAGTAAGATATGTCTATAGTTTGTTTCGAGAGACATATAAAGTTGACTCCTATGAATGCCATGTTTCGGGATGTTTTTTTAAAAAATGAACTCATTTCTGTCTCATTTGTTTTAACAGTCAAATTAAAAAAATCACAATGGCTTTTTTATTTGCAAGAGACATATCTTACGTACCACAGATTAAATTATTGACCATGGAAATATTTCTATCATTATCAGTTACCTGAACAGTGAACACTCTCCTCAACAGTTACCAGGATTATCAGATTATATCACAATACAGTACATTGCATATGGTTCTCATTAATCTGCTGGCTAAAAGAAATATATATTTAATCAGTAAAATTACATTGAAGTAACATGTGTTTTCAACAATAATTTACAATCTTTTCAGAAATAACCTTTCAAAAGTTCTGCTGACTGTGTTACCTGCACAATGATCTACACTAGCATATAATAAGTGCTGGTACAATCTTAACAAACCCATGTGCCACAGATTCATGTTTAGGTGCGGCAGAATCT
>OZ026621.1:76983911-77016911 GCA_964020975.1 Hermodice carunculata
AAAATTTGCACTAATGAGATGTTTGTACTGTATACAAACATTTCTTATGTCTGTACTAGAGAGTCGATTATTGACCACAGAAATATTTCTATCATTTTCAGTTTTCTGAACACTCTCCTGGATTTATCAGGTTATGATTTCGCAACAATAAAATCTGATTCTGATGAGGTCCTGGCATACACAGATACAGTTGTTCAGTAAAATTACATCGATGAAACAAATTTCCAACAATAATTTACAATTTTGCACAAAGAAAAACTTGGCTCAGTAGATAATCCATCTAGCAGACCATGGTCACAGGCTTGTGTATCAACCACTCCCTCTCCCCAAGATGCAGATGCACTATTGCCAATGAAAGCTGTTGACCTGGGGCATGTGATCTTGATAAGTCTCAGGTACATTTCTCAGTCAAATTGTTTTTCATAACTGTTGAAATTAGTTGAAAACACTGAAGCAGACGACATTTGACTACCAGCCGGTTTTGGCTGGTTTAAGGGGGAAAGGGTTAAAGATCCTGGTGTACCACAGATTCATACTTCAGTGTGGTAGAATCTGTCTTGCCTGTCATTCTTTGTTTCCTTGTATATATAAATGTCTACATGTGCAATGTTACGGCGGAACATCCTCCCTGACAACACAACTTAGGCTTAATGTACACTGCGTCCACCAGATGTCAGCACCAGCTGGGCAATGGGAAGAGCTCAGTTTTCCAGTGCACCCACTATCTGTTATCACCACACAAACAAAGTAAGCCGGGAAGTATTGATGGTTTGTATAATAAACCTACACTTTTGATCTGTTCAACCCTGATAGAAACAAACAAAATAAACTACCTGTTTGGAGTAACATGCCAGAAAACAAATAAGTAGACAAGGTAAATTAAACAAAAAAAACAAAAAAAAACAAAAAATTATAACAAATATAACAAATATATATATATATATACATATATATATATATATATATATATATATATATATATATATATATATATATATATATATATATATATATATATATGTATTACAACAAATACAAATTTATGTAAGGTACATGTCTAGGATTTGGAATCTATGCCTCTAGAAAAAGTAAGATTTGTCTATAGTTTGTTTCGAGAGACATATAAAGTTGACTCATATCAATGCCATGTTTCGGGATGTTTTTTTTTAAAATGAACTCATTTCTGTCTCATTTGTTTTAACAGTAAAATTAAAAAATCACAATGGCTTTTTTATTTGCAAGAGACATATCTTACGTACCACAGATTAAATTATTGACCATGGATATATTTCTATCATTATCAGTTACCTGAACACTCTCCTCAACAGTTGCCAGGATTATCAGATTATATCACAATACAGTACATTGCATACGATTCTCATTAATCTGTTGGCTAAAAGAAATATATATTTAATCAGTAAAATTACATTGAAATAACATGTGTTTCCAACAATAATTTACAATCTTTTCAGAAATAACCTTTCAAAAGTTCTGCTGACTGTGTTACCTGCACAATGATCTACACTAGCATATAGTAAGTGCTGGTACAATCTTAACAAACCCATGTGCCACAGATTCATGTTTATTTGCGGCAGAATCTATCTTGCCTTTTCATTATATCACTTATTTCCTCGTATTTTTCTCTTTCTGTCTTTTTTTTTCTCACTTCACATGTTTAATAAAACAGCGGTATCCCATAGAAGCAATAATCTTGTCATGGGGTTGCTCTCACCTACTATGCCACCTGTTGCCTATTTATGAAACTAAAAGGAAAGGAATTGTGAATCAAGGATTTTTTACTAAATTTGTTCATTCATGGTGAAATGTGAAACAGAAGTACAGAGATCCCCCACTGAAAAAGCCCCTCTCACCAGAGGCCATGCCTCTTAAAAAGGCCAGCATTCTTGTGCAGAAAGTATGGTATTCCATTATATTCTCCCTCAAGAGAGGCCACCCTTCTTATAAGGCCACTGTTTGGAAACAAACATTGACACACAGGTAGGATGTTGACAACTGCATGAAGGACGTCTATATAACCTAACAGTGTGTGTGTGTTTGTATATATTATGTATATATATATATAGATATATATATATATATATATATATATATATATATATATATATAATGTATATATATATGTGTATATATGTATGTATGTATGTATATATATATATATATGCCTTTCTAGACAGGTTACATACAGGTGTTCAAACATTTACAGATGAATATCTCATGTCTGTGGCAATGGTGATGGGGGGGGGGGGGGCAGTGTCTACTTTGATACTATGCAATACATTGACGCTCTCAATGGCTCATAGATAAACATGATAAGATGACCCTCCCTTTATAGATCAAAACCACTGCACAGGACTCCAAGTGCTCTGTGGAATGTAATCATTGGCCGTGTGATAAGTGTGACGAAAAACATGAGTCCTTTTCTATTTTTCAGTGTGTGTGTGGGGGGGGGGGGGGGGGAGAGACAGGAAGGGATCTGGAACAAGGTGTTTCTGATATGAGTCACTCAAGTCATTGTCTACAGTAAGTAGGTCTGTTGATATTTCAGAAACAATGAAAATAATATATGTACCCTTTTGTGGAATTGGGGAAACAAGGTTTCAGCTTCTGTTAGATATAAATTCCAGGGTACATGTATGGACAAGTGTATGAATAAGTACCTTACAGACATATCAGAAAGCTTTAGGGAGCAGAATTTTGCCTGTATTGCTTGCTGGCACAAACTGAGGGAACAAATGCAATTCAGAGAGGTCACAATTAGCAATTTTATGTGTGTTTGGGTGAACACACAATCCAACACACAAAATTCATAGAGGCTAGAGGTGTGTATACCCATTACATTCTATGTTGAAGTTATCTTCAATCATTAGTTGGCTAGTTTTGCACCTGAGGTGATAAAATTTATACAAACATTTCAAAGTTCTACATATCTAAATTTACCATGGGAAAATTTGTGTTTCTATACACAGTGGTTTTAAAGTTATTTAAGTGTAATTTACAATGGTAAGGAATGGGAATACACAGACCTAGCCCTCATGCCTACAGAACCCTCTACTGAGAACCCACCTGAATCAACTGTTCTTGATCTTAGCCCCAACTGCCGGATTACAGGGCTTGAAATTAGCACCAGCCACCAGCCAAATACTGACCAGTCAATTTTGCAATTGGCTAGTGAGCCTTCTCCCTTCACTTGCACCCAAACTGAGGATATATTAAAATCTAAAAGACCCAAGCTTGTGAATTTTAGTCACTTTGTCTGGAAGGTGAATATCTGAATTTTGGGTGCTGGATCACCACATAAAGGACTTTATAATAAAAATAAGATTTCAGTGTATTGTTGTCCAACCACGCAATCCCAAAGGTACATACATGTATTGTATAGTGTATGTCCTGGGAACTGGTCGCAAGTGTTGGTCTTGCACAGTCATTACTGATCTCCTTGTCTGGTCTGCCATCTTTAATTTCCCATCAGGTCACAATGTTTCATGACTTAATTTACAATATACAGCACTTTGCTGTTGGCAAGGTAATACAGACACTAAACATGGACTTGCAAGTTTATGTTACCAAATTTTCAAATCTGGGTTTGGCATTTAAATACAGGCCACCCCCTCCCCCCCCCCCCCCAATTATATATATTCAGTCAGATAATCATGATCACGAGTCAGCCACAAAACACATACATGTACATCTTGCCAATTGTGTCATGTGAGACACCTGGTGAGAAAATTTTGAATTAATATGCCTGCATGATAGCTGAGCAGACTGTATCAAAACAGGCCTGCATGTATGCATCCAACACCAGCCAATAGCCCCACACCAACAATGCTTTTTTTTTTTTTCAATATTTGACAGATCATGTGCTTTTGGAAATAGTAATAATAATAATAATAATAATAATAATAATAATAATAATAATAATAATAATAATAATAATAATAATAATAATTCAACTGAAAGATCTGAAATGGCCCCAGGTTTAAAAATGTAAACCAGCATAAGATTTTAGAGAAAAAATACTGTGAAAGCGCAGGGCTGCCATGCATGCAAGTAATGGACCTGATAAACTAAAGCCCCTGTAAGTGGAGCTTCAGAGATGCAATACATAAAAGCAGGTAAACCATGATAACAGATGTTGCGATGTGTGCCCCCTTTGCCTGCCCCGGCTGTGACCCAGAAATATCTGATTCATGACAGAAGTAAGTTTCACGGAGCTAAAACAAACAAATACTTCCTAGCATGGGCATTTAGATGTCTCATAGGTGCACATACTAATCAATGCTGAAGAGGCATACACACATATATAGTTAGCATTACATACATATATAGTTCTCATGTTTGGGGAAAAGTGCGTCACGTTGGGGTGGGTTTTTAACAGGTCAGGCTAAACACCTCTATCAAAAAATTGGGGAAGTACTCGATCCCCTTTCCTGCGTTCATTACATGTTGTGATACATATTATGCCTTGTGAAACCAGGCGAGTACGGTAGAGGCAAATGTGCCAGTTTGTACTCCGCTAAGAATTAGCGACAGTCTCACCGGTTTTCACCCTTCACTGGGCTCATCCGAGAATGAATATTTATCGGATGCCATCCACTGTTTATATACTGTACATAAACGTCGGTCCTAGTAACCTTCTAAGTTGTGATGCATATAGCCACTTGTACATGTATAGAAGCAGGAACAATTCCACGTCACGGTAATTTCACATTACGACTATATCACAGAATTAGCTGAAAAGTATGTGACTGAAGGTTATCTTATACCCAAAAACATTGCAGATTCAAATACATGCAACTGGGGATCATGGGGTGGCCCACAGACGCCCTGTGTTCCTTACCTATAATGTAATTACAATGCTTGTGGTGATGTAATGCGGGATGTGTTACCGCACAGCAGATACATCTGCCCTCAGTTTCCAGCTACTCAGGACTGACAAGCTGATGAAGGCAGGGAAACTAACTGAATACCCAACTGAATTCACTGCTAGTCACAAGCCATATCTTTTAATTGCTGCGACTAATGCAGGCAAGCGTTGGTGACACACTTCCAGCCACATGTGAATTTGTGTACGCTGTATGCAATATTACTGTACACAATGGTCGCAGGTCCCTGTCTCA
Source organism: Hermodice carunculata (assembly GCA_964020975.1). Classification (NCBI taxonomy): domain Eukaryota; kingdom Metazoa; phylum Annelida; class Polychaeta; order Eunicida; family Amphinomidae; genus Hermodice; species Hermodice carunculata. The sequence goes on from OZ026621.1 coordinate 76,989,050, forward strand.
AGAGACCACCTCGACAAGATATTTAAACCTGCTTTCAAAGACCACCATTTCGAGGCATTTTGCTTCTTATTTTTCATCTTATCTATACCTCCCACAAGAGACCACCTGTCAATAGACCACAATATTGTCTTCCCTCTGGGTGGTTCCTGGAGACAGGTCTCACGATACAACACGAGCTATGGTACAGTAAGACCTCATTATAATGACACTAAGATAAGGGGTCCAAATAATAGTGCCAGTCCTTCAGCCCAGAACTGACAGTTCTCTGGTAAGACTGACAACCTATGTGATCTGCCAGTCCTGTAGACAGACGGGACTTACTGTGAAAAATTTTAATGCTAAATCTTTAGATGACACTCTTACATATCAAAGCTTTCACCAGTGTTTAACAGTTTGATGTTTTAATTTTCCCCCAAAAATAGGTTATAAATCTAACACAGGCATGGAGTTTATTGACCAGATGGGACTGACCAGAGTGTGAAAGACAGGCAAGTATCAAAAAGTGTCAGTCCTGTTGGCTGATGGGTCATTTGAGTTCATTTCGACCCCTGCAGATATGCGACATTTTCACTTAACGATATCACATTTTCAGGGACTTGCATGTAAATTCAAGTTCCTTATGTTCCTATCTGACCCATTTATCTGACAAATTCAGATATATCTGACACACTTTGTAGGGACCCATTGGTGTCATTACGTATGAGGTTTCACTGTACGCTGTACAAACTTTAGAGCACCTGCAAATCCTCCTTGCAGAGGATCCGGGTAGCACATTCATGTACATATATATGCACATCATACGCAATGAGGATGTGCCCAGTTCATCCTGAGGGTGACTATAAACACAAGATGACTATTAATTTTATCGTAGACACATGAAGGTCAACTGGTGGTAGTAATTGACAGGACAGTTAAGTCATTAATTGAAATTACAAGAGCAGCAAAATTCCTTCCTACCTGTGAAATATGCCCATGTATGGGATGAATCTCTAGGAAGAAATTACGTGTACTTTTAAACAACCACTTTCCATGCAGAAGTTATTTTGGAAAAGTTGAACTGGGAGTGAATGAATGAATGAATGAATGAATGAATGAGTAATTGAATACATAAATAAATAAATAAATACTGGGGAAGTGTTTTTTTTTTGTTTGTTTGTTTATTTTTTTTAAACAAATATTGCATGCCACTTCCCTGTAGCATCCTGTGAAACTTTATGTTAACCTGTGATGACAACCTGTAGCAATATGTTACGGACCTTCAGATGCAATAACATGATAGAGCAACGTTCATTCACATGGTCATGAAACACTTTTATCTAAAAGTAATTCACAGTTGCAAATATGTGTGGCCCTCTGTTGTTGGACCTGATAAATCGAGTAAACAAACACGACCCTCCGTCACTCAAAATGCTGTGGCTACAATATTTGAATTGTCTCTTTAGCAGATGATGACCTACAGATCACTGATCATAAGAATATAATTTGTTAAATAGTGCTAGCGAGAACAAAAGTTGTGTCCATTTGAAAAAATTAGCAAAGATAACTGAGCGAGGGATGTACCAGGGCAGAAGTTCGACTAGTTTCAAAGCTAATTGCTTCTTGTCAGCAACAACTGTTAAACATAACGGCCAATGCCTTAAAACCCCTCGTCTGCCCACAAAGGGGATCTGGTCTTCCTGATATTATGCCGGGTGACCTTAAAATAGAGTCACGGTCATTCTCTTTCAAACTTGAGTTCACTTTTCGAAAGGGAGATAAACTGCAAGTTTTCTGCTGTAAACCTCTTTCTAACCTTGATATCTATAAATTTATCAGTCATTTCTTACCTCTTTAGTCAAAAGAAATGCTAATTTTGTTGTAAATTATGACATATTTATATGTGCAAACCTATTGCTCTTTGTTTGCAGGTGAATATTTTTGTGGTTTTCCTACCTCTAGCATTAGAGAATTACCAGACTATTCGGTTCTATGGGGCCCATATGTGATCAACACTTATCTGCACTGGTCAGTTGTCACATTTGACTGCACCATGATCCGGGGATCTTTGTGATTTTGAACAAATGTGCTTCAACGTGATTATCCCCAAGTAAACAGTTCCACGGTTACCAGTATTATTTTTCGATCTTGTGGCATGGATCACGTTTCTTTATCATTCGGGAATATTAGAAACAGCTAATTGAGGCTATTTGCATCACCATGGAAATAATACATGCGCATCCATTACCAGAAGGTGTCCAGTTTACCCTTTTTACTCTGTGGTGGGGACCCCGTAATGGCATGGTTCATTGCCTCTTTTAACATCTGGTGGAAACCGTGTCTGGAGGGAATGTTTCACATCAAGTGCTGCTATGGTTTCTTTGCTCACATTTTGTTACACATAAGACTTGAGACAAATTGAAAAAAATGTTTGCTTGTTGGTTTTGCCATGAAAAGGAGTGGGACTGTATGACAGTAGTTAAAAGAGATAACTCCAGTTGGAAAATTTATTCACCTCATCACCTGTACATTGTAAAATCTAAGCGAAACACATTTTTGTTCTCCATTGACTGGTAATTTATAACATTGTCAATGCCACAGGACTATTACATACCTGCCTTGAATCCTTCATTATTATATTTTCTGCGTGCTTTTTTCCTTTAAATGATCTTTTAACCATGGCAATCTCTTACAAATTCCCATAACCAATCAATAACCATCAACTCATGTCTACAATTGGCCTGCAATTTATGAACGGAAACTTGCTCTCTGACACTGTATTATTTGTGCAGCCCAATTCCGCCTAATTACCAATGTTCACACTCTGCTCATACATACATAGTTCGTGAGTAGTCTCTGTACTATTAGCTGCTGACTGAATCTAGGTCCTGAATGAAGTCACGTCAAGCAGGATACAGACGTACATGTTGTTTGCCCAGATGGTGTTACGCGGATACCTTACAATTATTTAATTTTACTACATCTAATTGTTTTTTCCTCTGCTAAAAATTTTGATCCAACCTATTTTTTATTGTATATATACAGTGTTCTCATAGCTTACCATATTCAGCATTTATACGGTCACACCCCAATTTTTTCTCAGAAAGAAACCCCAAAATATCTTACAGTTTTCAAATGAGTGGTAGAATTTATTATTGAGGCATTTTGTGATAACAGTTTGTCAGGGACGGGACATTTTGGAAAGTTTCAATCTGCAATTTTTTTAGTTTTTGTTGAATTTACTAATAGCCTGCATACGTGCAACAAATGAAGTAATGTGAACATACTCACACAAGTTTGAATATTTTTCAATGCTAATTGCTGATTTTTTAGGACAAAAACTGTGTGTCACGGATGGGACAAGCAACAGACATAACTTTTAGAACCTGTCACACATGTTAAAAACTGTGTGCAGTTTGTGGGTATTTTACATAGACTGTAGTCTCAGATGGTTAAAAATATTGTTTTTAAACATTATATACCATTGATAAGTCCAATTATTAAAAAGAACTTCTTTTTACTAATAAAAGTTTGGTGCCACGGATGGGACACACTTGTATGTCGCAGACGGGACAGTTTTGTCCACTTGCATAATCCGATATATACAGGCCTAAAATGCCAGGCTGGAAAGCCAATATACCACAGAACAGAAGGTTTCTGATATTTAAATTCATATATAATCTAAATTTTATTGCAATTGTGATACAGTAGTACCTCTTATGAATACCACCTCTTGTGAGAGACAGCATGTCTTTTGAAGACTACATATTGCAGACAATTGATTACATATGTCTATATCAAATATGCCTGCACTGTAAAACCCACCTGCATTCCTAAGTGGTAAGTATCACTGTGCATGAACATATTATTTCAGATGAAAAAACAATGTAGAGCTGAGTTTAACTTTAATTAATGTCAACAGATAAATATCTTATATTTGGCAAATACATAGTACTGCAGCTACAATCTACAATAATATTGACAGGTTAGTTTATTGTCCACTCACATTTCAAAAAGTCTATTTGTGTTGTTGGCATGTATAAATTATATTGATTGAAAATTAAAAAGAAAAAGCAAACAAATAAATTAACTGTCTAGAAGTCAATTCACAAATTTCACAATGGACAGATAATACACTTCATTCACAAGTGAGTCTTTGTATCACAGTTAAATGTATAATGTCCTCTCTGGTCCAGCTGTTCTTTTAGGTTTGTTACATTTTTAATTATTTAATTACTGTCTATCCATGCTTTGTCCTCATTCACGGGGAACATGAATTCCTTGCAGTCATCACCACACCTCCGTAAGAAACTTCCATTTTTTCCCCTTCATTTTTTAAGATCTTATCCAGAAAGATCTGAGTGGACTTCCTTGTTACATACTTCACAATCACAAGGTCCCCATTATTTGTGATTGTGATCGATTGATGGGACTTTTACAGGCTACAGTAGTTTGGCATGAGCAGACAGTAAGCTGTTTTTTAAAGTATTGTTGTGGACACAGCAGTAACAAGTACCTTGACAAATGGATCAGGGAGATCAAATTATAAATAAACGATAATATGCCGTATGCACATTAATTTCAAGCTATAAAGCATGGGTTTGACGCCAGGTGATAATGGGGGATGTGCGGGCCACATCACTGTCCGGACAGGGCCATATGTTTATTTCTCACAAAATAAGCGTTATTTGAGAAATTTAAGTTCACAAATGCCAAACTGGTATTCACATGCCTTTGATAAGTATTCTTTATTTCCAAAATATAAGTAATATCCCACTTGTCCCCACAGGTACCGACCCGTATCTTGCCATATCTCGTCAAGTGAGACTACCGTAGCCAATCAGGTAAGCAGTTCTGGTGGGAAATTAGTATGCATGTCTCCTATTATAAACTTTTGTTACCATTGTGTCTTGATTGTTTGTACAAAAAGGATTAGTTGGGTCTGCAGATTTAAATAACCATATTCTTTTTTTTATATCTCCTTGAAAAAATAACCAAACTTGACTTTTTTCACTGGTATTTATAATCTGACTATACATGTGATATTTCATTTTCAAATTCTGTCTGGTACATGACAAATATGTCTTGTTGATTGCAAAGTATGAATTTTGTATCTGCTACAAATTTTCTATTTTAGCAAACCATGATATTAAACACAAAGAGAAACAACCTGAATGGTTTTCCTACTGTGAATGGTACATATACCCTGATATTTTTGTGCAATAGTATCACATATGTGGGACATTACCGGTAATTATAGATATCGATAAACATATCAATAACTCACCACTGTATATAAAATTTGAGTGTGTGACAGACAAACTGATTAGATGAGACTAATTTTACAATTAATTAAGGAACATACTTACAAAAAATAGGTAATATTAGCCTGTTATTAGTCTAGGGAACTATGCATGGGTACTCTGTGATAGGTATGTCCCCTCCATAACAAAAATGTCCCGCCCGTGACAAATTATGATTTGAATATTTTAATATTAACAAAGTTCCAGTCTTAATGTTTGTCACTTTGAAAAGCCTTTATAATGAATACAGAGAATAAAAAATAACTTTTTATTCCTACCAGTATTAAAAATAAATTATTAAACTTTTGAATGTCATTTGTCACGGACGGGACATTATGGGAAATAAACAGGCTGCATATTAATAATTATCAATAGTTCACCAACCATTACATAGTGCATGATAAACAAGGTTCCCATGCTACTTTGTCTCAAGGGATAAAAGTCACACAACATTCTCTATATTATACATATATTAAAAAATATAATGTCCCGTCCATGACACAGAAATGCTAATTTGCATAAATATGGATTCATTAATTGAGCATAGGGTGCTTTTTTTGAAAAAATTCAAAACAATCGGAATTCTTAAAAATGTTTAGTTTTCAATGGCCTTAAAGTTTTTTCTCTATGTGCAAATTTATTTTCTGGTATCTGTGTCCCTGTCATCACAGAATGCCCCTACTACACTTAGGATCTACATTCTTCTTGAACTTTTGTGGATCAAATTTTTTTATAAGGTACTGTGTGCTTATTGAGATGAATATGGTATAGAATACAGAAGCCACAGGGTTTTTTTTCATCAAGCTGAAAATGAAAATCATATGGCTTAAATTTTGTTGTAGTTAACTTATAATTTATTTGATGTCTGACAGCTATTTTTTTAACAACCTGTACTTTAAGGTATGATTTTCAGCAAATAAAATCCAATACCACACACACACATACACACTAAAGAAAATCTGCTTAAATTTCAGAGCAGTTTATTCCGATATAAAACTTAACCAATTGTCGTTCAAACATAAAACTTATTCCCATTGGTTAGTCAGAGATAAACTTTAATCCATATAGTTACTCACAGCAAGCCTTAACCCCTAGCGTGCTGTTGCTGGGCACACTCAACATGTACATGTATGTGAAAATTGTTTGCCACCGTTGTCGATTCAAGCTGTGTGCAACATTAACCTTCATCAGCTGCCCACTGGCCCACAATGTTTAGAATTGACCTGCATGCGTGTGCATTTTATCATAGACAAACTTCAATACATGCGGATGGTAATTTTGATTTTGTGGTGAAAAATATATATATGCTTACCAATTGGATGAAAATCCAACAACTGCTCGTTTTAATGACATTTTGAATGACACAACTATAAATTTTATCCCAAAACTTAGTAACTTTGCACCTTTGTGGTCCTGATGTTTTTGCATTGTTTGCCATTGTTTTATACTGCTGGAATCCTCAGATTTTCGTCTTTCTATGTAACAAACTCTTATTGGCTAAGCAAAATAATATTCCTGGGGTATCTCTCCAAAAATGGCCCAGAATGGGAATGGAGACGACATTTTACCTCATTATAAATGCACTCAGCACATTCCAGGCTCCTCATTGGGTGGATTTTATCATGTGCCACCCACTGTCCAATCAAACTCGTTGTTCCCCCATGTGCCTGTCTCATGGCCCCAATGTTGGGAAGGTGAACGAGTCCTATTCACGCAAAAATTATTCGACCAAGATGCAAATTATACATTACATTTTCACGCAAAGACTTCAATCGAACAAATCTGGACACAGATCAAGGCAGGAGAGACAATTCCTTGTGGAAGGCAAGGGAAATACGCAGACCACACCTTGAAGAAGCAAAGGTCTGTGAGGCTGTAAACACGATGACTATGTGTTGTTGATTGCTGTCTCCGATACATCAGTTATTGATGTTCAAAAAAAAAATTTTGTTTTTATTTTATTAACATGTTTGAATGGAACAAATCTGTATGACAGAAGAAGGTAGGAATTAAATTTATGACCGAAGGCTGGAAAAATAGATGTACATAAGCAGAAAATCATGCCTGGGGGCATAGCATGTGTACACTTGCTTGTGTTGCACAGCCTGTGTTGCTTGGTAAAAAAAGTGAGCACACTTAAGACCAGACTCTTGACACACCCTATGGCATCAAATTTTTCAGGTAAATTGAAATTAAAAGAGCACAGAAACATAAATCATGCAATTCCTGACCAACTTAGTGTTGATCACTTGGAATAAACGGCAAAAATAACAGAGCCCAGGCATGTTGAATCACGCATGTCGCTTGTTGCGCAAGTGAGTAAGAAACTGCCCGGTGGCACAGTATGCACGCTATGTGCAATACCAGATACTGGCCGCTTGCTGAGGATTAAGCCACTGTTACTCAGAAATAAAACTAAAAGGCTGGCATTGGGAATTTCATGGCTGTAGCCAAATTCACGAATACAGCCCTATGGTCCTTAGCCAAATACTGCCTGTATTTGTCTATTCGCTAATGATTCAAGCTCATATGCAACTAAATCATGTGTTTCAGTACTTCAATAAATTTCAAAAGATGATTAGCCTATGTGGGCAAAGGTTTCAAAATGTTACTAGCCAAATCACACCATTTCTAGCTACTGGCTGTGTGGTTAATAGAAATATATCACCACCGTCAAACTTAAACAAGTTACTCCAAAATAAAAGTTACCGGTACTGAACTGAAACATGATAATTTCTCTGAACCAGAAAGTAATCCATTGTTTTTCTAAATTAGCTCATTGTAAATTTCCCCCAAATAAAACTATATAAACAAAAACCAACTCTATTTTACCAGTAATTACAGTCCTGAGCTCAAGTTTATCATCTCACAGGTACTTACCAAATACAGGAAGAGAGACTTGCCCTTCACCGTACAGAGACAACCTAGAGATCCAACGATAACAATGCCTCCACCAATTCCCATGAGGATATATGGGGCCTCTTCATAGTAGACTGTAGTGAGCTCCATATAAATGTACAGCTCTATCTTCATCCATATTCCTAGGGCCAGGATAGCTATACCTGTGACCTGAAACACAGACACCTTCGAATAATATGCTGCTTCAGTGTTCTAGTTGCACATTGGTGGCAAAGTTTGATTACATGTACATGTAACGGTAGTTTTGATTAAGAATGATGGACTATCCAAAGCTCTTATTCCTTCATGGAACAAACAGTTTACAGCTTACATAATTACTGTATTTTCACTAAAATTTGAAACCTGCAGGGTTACAATCTCACCACCGTTTTCTAGTACAACCTGTCATTTAACCCTTTACTGCACTCCAACTGGACAAAGATTGGACCCATCTGAACGTTTCTTTCCACTTGCCGACCACCACTTTTGTCTCAATAAGGCAAAAAATTGAATTTTGCTGCTTTTTTTTGGTAATTATCTTTTCCCTGTCTTATAAAATGGTCATATATTAAATTTACAGGCAATGCCCCAACTTTTGATGTTGATCTGCAGTTAATTTTACATGTGCAGGACATTTCCATATTTCATTGATACATGTTTTAATATCTAGGCAGGCACTGTTTTCCACTGCAGCTCACAATAATGAACTCAACATTTCCATATTGACACATCATCATAAAAAAAAAAAAAAAAAAAAAAAAAAAAAAAAACGGGCAAAATTCAATTCTAAACACAAGGGTTCAATCACTCAGATTTTGTGGTGTGTGTGTGTGTGTGTTGTTGCTGTTGTTTTCCATTAGATCTGAGCACTGGCCTAGAGCTACAGGGCGGTCCCCAGAAAGAAATTAAAGCTTAACAAATTTGTGGGATGCCGGAGGCTGAGTCGCGCCCAATAGGGCACAGCGAGGTGCTGCACAAAATAGTCTGGGAGTATGGGGGCCGCCTAGTATCCCAGAGGCCCTAAGGATCAAGCAATCTCTGTGGTGGATTCTGAGAATCTGAGAACAACTAAATTCTCATTTATTTCATTGGGTGGAGATGTGTAATTTATGGGACTTTGCATCATATTATTGTTTTTCATAACTTGCATACTATACCCAGGCTTGAAGTACCAAAGCCAAGCTCTCAGGCACAAGGCCTCTCCTAGTACATTCTATCCCTTTACTAAAGGCTTTTGCTGTATTGTCAAATTGCTATTACTACAGAATGAAAACTGGCAATTTTGTTCTCTTTCTTACAGAAAGTCAATAAAGCAGTTACACTGATGATTTTCCTTGAACAGACAGTATCAAGAGTTAGACCTAATATTTCTTTTTTACTAATACTGTTCATCAATTGGTGGTAGTTGTGATTTCACAGTTGATTTTCACTTGTTACCATTTACATTTTTGTTGTTCAACTTTCTTGAACTTTGTTGCTTCACTTTACCAAGCAGCAAGTTGAGTTTTACGCATTGCATTCAATTTTGTCACAAAATTGAAAGCACAGTGCAGAAGTCAACTTAGAAAGTACCCTTGAATTAGGCAATAATGATACAGGTGACACCCCCATCCTTGAATGGATAATACAGATTATCTTGGAGTTGTTTGTCTGGCCTCAACTGACAAGATCATCTGGGGGTCCTTTAGCCAAAGGCAAACAAGAGATTATCAACTGACTGATCCAGGGCTTGACGTTAATGATTTTGAGTGCTTGTCCTAGGATAAGTGGGAGAAGAAAATTACTTGTCCCCCAGATAAAGTCACTTGTCCCAGGTCAAGCAGGGAAAAAATTACTTTCCCCCGCTAATAAAGTTTATTTGTCTGGCTAGAATTTAAAGAATATTTTATTTATGCCACTTTATAATAGTGTAAAAGCCATGTACATACATGTACCTACCACTTTTTTTTTTTAAACATTTCCATGTTTATTATAAAAATTGTCAAACACATTCACACAAATTGTCTGACATTTTACATGAGGTACATGTAAGTTTGTGGGTAGTATGGTGAACAAGTGATATTGGACAATTATTTTTTAATATTTTAAATATTACTTAATGTGTAAAACGTCACAGCCAAAAATTGCGCTGTCACAAAATACGTACACACTTTATAATACAGTGGTACCTGCTATTTGAGACCACCCTTAATGCCAGACAAAAGTGGTCACATATGACAGGTGGTCTTTCAGTGCAGGGTAAGCTAGCAAAGAAATTAAAGGCCAGTGTCTTGAAATGGTGGTCTTAAAAACTAGTGTGGTCTTCCACGAGAGGTGGACTTTAGAGCAGGTACCACTGTATAGACCTATTTTGTGGAAAAAATGAATGTTCAGCTTTATTTACCTTTTTTCTATTTAATTATTTACTTCATCTCAATGAGATTCTTAATCTTAGAAGCCCATGCACATACTTGAAGTTATTATCTGAAAACCCACACACATATCTTCCCTTTATTTATTTGTTTTATTTATTTATAATCCAGAAGTGCAGGTTTGTATAAAGCTTAATTATCTGGGTTCCATTTTATCTTAATGTTTGAATAATCAATCACTTAAACTACATGTATTTATTTTATTTATTAGCTAAGGTGACATTGTCCATTCACTGTACAAAACATCAGTCTACACTTTCAATTTGTAGGCCCCAAAATGGCTCTTGGATAAAACTGTACATCTAAGACTACACATTTAAACCTTTGAATACTTCTCTCACTTATACTCATTACTTTATGTGATATTTATTAACAAAAAAAAATCATTTCCAACCAGTTGGAAAAGTTCCATAATTCTTAGACAGCTATCAAAGAAAATAAACAAAAAATTAATAGAAAATATGACTACTATATATGGTGCCAGGCAACCAAGCACAGATAATAACTGATGAGCTTAGAAGCAAAACAATTGGATTTTAACCTGAAGCATGCGCCTTTCCTTTCAAGGAAGCACACTGTTAGGATTATCACACAACTAGTGTCTAAATCATTTCAAGTTCTGGTGAACTTCTAAAACTGATCTTTACATCGGTAGGTGAAATACATATATTATTAACACACATAACGGGACCGTAAAGCTATAAAGCTTTAGGGACAACCCTGAGCTAAAGGATCCAAGTTGTGATAATGCCAAATGAAGGTTAGCACATATAATTTGAATTAGCTGAGGGGTTAATGCACAAAACAATCACGTCATCACAACATTCAAATGCATACAAGTACCCCCCCCCCCCCAAAATACAGAGGCTTTGACACTATCAACTATTTGATCACTTTGTCCAGCACTTGCAGCTGTACTGTCTTTAAACATATAGTGATACTAGATTCAGGTTCCTCATGAAAAGAAGTTAGACTGTTGTGCCATCAGAAATGTGGTCACAGGTCAAGTGGTCTCTCATAACAGGGGTCTTAAATTGCAGGTTCTACTGTATCTCTGAGACCAGTCTTGGCCTCAGTTAACCTTGGAAGGGACCTAGGGTTTACAGGGTGTTCCAAATGTTTTGAAGTGCATGGCACTCGCCACAATGTTGTGGGCACACCGATTTAACCAAGGTGAGCAATATAAATCATTTATTAAAATATTATTTATTATCATTAGCATTAATAATTATTGTTATTACTATGAATATTTTTATAATATAGGCTACTGAATTATGTTCAATTAAGCATCTAAAGTATAACCCTACAGAATTTCAGTTAGGTATCTATATTGTGGTTTATACCCTTTATTACCTACTTTTACATGCATCCCTATTACATCATGTCATGTCAATATTGCGTCACTTGGTGTAGTGTAAAATATAACAAGCTGTGGTCATCCAGTGTTAAATTTCAATTTTGAACTTTCACTTTTGTAAAAACCAACGTGCGTAATGGAAATGAAAAAAATAAACATATTCATTTGTGGGTGGAAATGACCCAGGATGATGGACATACATGTAGGCCAGGGGCATCTACTGTAAATATTTGTTGGCAAAGCCCCAACTACACCTATGAATTCAGGAGCAATTTATGGAAAACAAACTTCCGTAATGGAAATGTTTTTTTCTGCAATTCTTATAGGAAGATGATCAACCAGGTGTTTCAGTCTGGGGGATAATGATGGCCTACTGAAGAGCTAACAATTAAATGTTGAAAACAGATCTCACACAACAGTGACACACCAGGGATGCAGTTTTTTTTTCTTGAGCGAACATCAGTAATGAAAACTGGTAAATTCTTTCAAGGTGTGGTTTGTCAAAGAATTATGGTAAAAATCTGGTATATTTTGGGCTCAAATTACAGGACATACATGTACACGGATTCACCCTGTAAACATATAGTCAGTGCACCACAACCCCTTTTCCCCTCAAATTATCTTACCATAGCATGTTCACAACTCAGGAAAATTTGAAGCGGACATCACCTACGACACACATGTATAGCAGAAGTACATGACATTACTCTAAACCTACAGTAATCCACTCACAGCTTACTCATTTCACAAAACATGCAGTATGGACCAGATACTGCGGGTATCCTTGACACAGGAGCTCTGATTTTGAGCAAAACTTTTGTATTTTGGATGTTCCTCCACCAAAAACATGCTGCCCGAGTTTATGGACTCGGCCAAGATAAGATACCTTCAGTTTCAAACTCGAGATTAAGAAATTTTTCAAGCATTTGCGTATCTATGGGGTACAGACAGCTACTTCGACACGAACTGATAAGAGTTAACTACCTTTTTTGTGCTTTAAGCAGGGTTTTTTTTTTACTGTCTGAAGTTCCTGTCATAAAATGTTGACTGTGAACTTTTCAGTCTGAGTTACTGGATGTAAGGTTCCTGGCATTTTGTACAAAGGGCGTACCAGCATCCAATAGCAAGTTACAATTACGAACATTTGTTTTGCAGACAGAGGCTCGTAAAAGTCCACTTTCATCTCAAAAACGAGTAAAACCTGCAAACCTCACCCACAGAAGGCACCGTGGCTGACTGCTTGTCCGTATTTACCAGTGTTTTGGACCAATAAATCACTTACAAAATACAACCCACCCAAGACTGCTACGTACAGGGATACTGAAGGCGAACCTCCATGACAATATTCCAATGTAAAATTGTATAAAGCAGACCCATGTTACAATGACTGGGATTTTGGCTATAATATTTGGTAAAATTCTGGGATGTAGTAGAACCTAGAATTTGGGTGTACATGTATCAGAACTTGGCCAGCTAATCTGGATTTTGTGGCTGGGGGGGAGGACCTTTTCCATTATGGAAGTTTGTTTTTTATGACTTTTTTACTTTTGATTTCTATGGTGGCTGGGCTATTGGCAGCAAATGTTCGGTATTCTTAGGATTTGAGGTGAAGACCTGTCGGGAACCATACACTACAGAGAAAAATATTTCTGAATGTTTTGCTTGGACTGCATGAGCAAGGGTCGAAATTAGCGGTAGCATTGGTAGCATTTGCTACCAACTTTTATGATCTGCTACCTATATTAATTGTGCGGTAGCAGACCTTTGCCACCAAAATTTTCCTGGTCAAAATCACAAATTTATGCCTGCCTTAAAAATATTTCTGTTTCGTATAACGCGCCCGGTGTGCGCAAAACGTTGCGGTTGGAATATTTTTTTTCAACAGTGCAAAAAATTTTTTCAGGCTTGATTTAACGCTACTCGCACGCCCCGTGTGGCAGTTCTGTAAACGCATATCGTTTGTGTACCTACCATTAATGCTATCGGTACATCGTAGTAAATTTGCGTATGCAGTATTGGCAAGTTCCTTGCAATAAACGGTGTTCCTAGATCGAATTCAAACATAAATTTTAATATTTCAATTCAGAAATCGAGTGTGCACACCGCCTACATCTTTCCTGCAACTGTACACAAACAGCTGCTTTGGCCATGTGGTCTGACGCACAACACATCACCCGATTGGTCAATTGAGTCACATGCAAAAATGAGCCAATCACGGCTCGTGTTACAGTGTTTTCATCATGGCTTCCGCCCAGTGAACATGTGTGAATCTGCCGTAATTTACGGAGGGAACACACAAACGGGAAGCTTTGTTTATATTGCTGCATGCGAAAATAAAGATTCCAGTGTTTATTGCAACAATTATTTGGAGTCAGAGGCATATACACAAAGGTAGGGGATTGCGGGAATAGCCAAATGTGTCCCAAATCAGTCCGTGAGACTGGGTCAGTTCACCGCAGATCCACTCCACACTGTCACTTGCGTGTGACTGGAAGTTGTTTCCTGTTTTTGCCTGGGAAGTCATCTCAAGGCACCTATTTTTTCCAACATTCATTGTTAGAACCCACCGATAAATGGCATTTGATGTTAATTTGCAGATGAATTCGCCATGCAAATTTCATTCTATTTTGACGCTGCCTTGACATGGCTGAGGCAGATCACACTGACGGTGAGTAGTGTCACTAGTGTGACCCCGCTCAGCAAGCCAATTACTGCCGGTACCTTTGGCTTTGCTATCGTAACGTAATCGTATGTACGACAGTGAAAATGTCTGCTTGTGTTGACAGAATAAAGTTCTGATGAATACAACTGCGGACCAAGTAATTGTTTAAACTTGGAATGTTTATGAAGTGATTAGACCCGCCCCCCGTAGCCAGCCTTGCAAACAACTGCAACTTGTAGGCCTAACTGTGTCATGAAAATTTGAGGAATGAAGTTCCCAGCGAAAAAAAAAAAAGTTGGTTGGACGACCGGGCAAGTACCTATTAATTTTAACTTGCCCCGGACAATCGCACACGTGAATTGCCGAGCCCTGCTTTGTACTCTCAGTTTGACCATGGAGCAATAAAACTCTTAATCCACATCCCCGCATATACACATAAAAGAGGTGTGTTCATGACTTTTAATATTTACTCTGAACCCTCATCATACACCCCTCCCGTCCCCTGCTGTTGTCAAGTGAAAATAAAAACTACACATTTGTATTTGATATCTTATTCTTTTCTTCTGTGATATTTTTAAGAAAGCTCGACTTTATAATTATGCTAATCCTTTGTTTCTTGAAGCCCTGTACATGTACATGTTTAAAATAGCAAAAGACCCACCCCAATTCAAGCCAAGCCGAGGTGTATTTACAGTAGGGCTACTCTGTCTCAGCGCCAGCAAACCAGCATGAAGCATATATTGTCCGGCTACAACTTCATCTATGGCAGAGTTTCTTGCTTTAATACAGATTTAATAAAAAAATTTCAACCTGGAATCTTGTTTATCTTGTATCAATACTAAGTCCATAAGTCCCCGTACTGGCATGATGCCCTTATTGCAGTAACACGTAGTAGGTATGTGTAGTTAAAAAAAAAATTGAAAAAAAAAAAAATTCCTCCCTGCCTCATCAAATTTTGAAGGCCCTGTTATACGAAACATAAATATTTTTAAGGCTGGCCTTAGCTCTTCAGTTCATGTGAAGAAGTGCCTTAGAATGCACTAATCTGCATGCTTGATTTCAAAAGGGGAAGGGCATGCGCTTGCATGCCCTAGGTGGGCTTCGCCAAACCCGCATGATTTGCTACTTAATTCTCAGATTTGCTACCAAAAATTAAACCTAGTAGCAAACCTTTGCTACTGGTTAAAATCAGTTAATTTCTACCCCTGATGAGACAGGACAAAAGGCACTTATTTTACAATTTTTACATCTTTTCAACCCTCTAGCACCATGGAAAGTCAGTTAAAGTATACAAAACTATACAGTGTGTGAAAGCCTTATAATATATGGTGCCTTGCATATGGAACCAAGAAAAAAAAAATTGATTAATCATGCAAATGAAGAGACTAGATGTTGAGACCGCTCAAGGTATGAAAACAGGCCATTGGCAGTGGTTCAAAAATCTGACCCAGTTGTGAAAATGAGCGGAGGTTTATCTGTACCAGTAAATTTATGAAACTGAAACCAGGCTCAGATAGTTTTCAGAGTTTTGAGAAACCCATTTCGGTAAGGGGTCTGCCCATTTTATCAACATTTTCACATTAGTACATATAGTATGCAAGGGGGGAGGGGGTCAAGATCAATCAATATACGTTTTTAGCTTATTTTGAAAATGTTGATTAATATTAAGCCAAAAATCAACATTTTCAGTGTACTCTTTTTGGGGGGAGGGAGGGGGGTCACAAGAAGGAGTACTCTGTGTACACTTTCGAAAATTTGGGGTAATTTTGGCTGACCCCTAACCTGCTTAAAACAATGGAGGGTTTTGGAACAAGGTTTTGGTTTCGTTAGGGTTTTGGTATGATCGAATTGGCTCTACGTATCTTGATACATTGAAGTGAAGAGCTCTATTCACCATTTATATAATTTTTTGCTTTTGACGTCTCGTCTCACTTCAGCTTTGCTTTGCAACCAAAATTAACAAAATCACGATCTGAACAGTCCCGTCTATTCTAAACAAGGCAGTTTGCTATACAGCTCACCGCATCTATTAGATCGCGTAGTCAAAATGGCTGGCTTATATCATGGTATGGACGATCAAATAATGATTCACCGGTTTACACAAATAACAACACAAACTGAAATGCCCGCAGGCGAAGCCAGGTATCAGCAACATTAACAGAAGGCCAGCCAGCGAAGATAAACGATGGGCCGTTGTAAACATACCAAGAAAATGACGTTAAAAACCGCTAACAACAGCTTCATACATGTCACCATTGGTGTAGATTGTAGCCTTGCTTCAAGTCTTTGCGCCATTTTGGTGAAATGTGATGCAGATGAATCCAGTAAGTGATTTTCACGGCAAGGAACGATAATCCGCCAGTGCACTGTCACAATCACCTGTTGGGATTCTAGTGCTACGTCACTTCCGGGTAGGTGGGGAAGAGGGATCCAATGCCTCCCAAGGTTTGGTTAAAATCGATCAAAAAGCAAGAAAGCACAACAGGAGCAATGGTTCGATTTTGTTATCAGCTTCTGGCAGAATTGAAGAAAACAAGCCTCAATGCACCAATCCATGACTGATGGAGACAGGACGGTACGTAATGAGTTCTGACTATTGACACTAGATGTCGCCCTGTGACAATGTCGGCTTGTGCACCTTGATTTGCCAGCAGCCAGGCTACCTCCACCCAGGCATGATGAAGATTCCATACATTTTCAGGCTAAAATCTCCAACCTCGACAGGAAAATGTCAAACTTTGGTCCATGGGGATAGCTAAATTGAATGTCATTGCATAGACCTGTTTTTGCCCTGAAACATAATAATAATAATAATAATAATAATAATAATAATAATAATAATAATAATAATAATAATAATAATAATAATAATAATAATGGTTTTTTATTGAGCAAAGAAAACAGTTACAAATGATTTTCATGATGCCATTGCAATAGCAATGATGTTTATACATTGCAGCCTTCTCTTTCATACAAAATACTATCAATAAATTTAAAATTATGAAATTGTAACAAGCATGATGTCTCAATTGTAAATATTTTGGATGTAAGAATGAACTTTAATACCTTTCTTTATTCTGAATTGTTTATGAACATTGGAAATAATAATATCACAGATGTCTGAGAACAGTGTTCAAAGATGCGTACTTTTTACTGAATATTATTTGCTATAAGGCTTATTAATTCTTAAAGCTGGTCGAAGGTAAATGCTTCCATTTTTCAAAGCATTTTTCTAATTTCCTGTTTTGTTTGGAAATGCAAGGTTCTGTTTCAATATATGGATCTAATAAAATTTCAAAATTTCTGATGGAAGGAAGTTTTTCTATTTTACCTCTCCGAATAATTTGTTTATTCACACAGAAGATCATATTTAAATGGGAAGAAGATTGTGGCCATGTTCCGAATGAGATTTCTTCCTGTGTTAAATTTATTACAGTTCCAGTTTCCTCATGTAACCAGGTCTTTATGTTCTGGAAAAAAATCTTTAGGTCACTGGACATTCCCAAAACAAATGATAACACGTTTCGTTTTCTGCACCGCAGAAGGAATACATTTCTGTGTCATTGATTCCTATTTTGAACGGAAAAGTATTCGTTCTCAGGCATCTATGAAAAGATTTATAAAAAAAGCTCTTAGTTTTGAGGAAATTGTAATTTTATGCGTTGCAAAATTTTTTACACCAATTCTTCTTTGAAATATCAGTTTTCATATCCCTTTTCCATTAGAGACAGTGGGTATGATGCAAAGTCTTGAAGTGGAGTGTCATAAATAAATTTCGCATGTCTATTTATTTCAAAAATGTGTTGAAGTAATGGTGGCGTGAATTCCTGTGTCTCTCTTTCTGGCGTTTTACAGATGTTTAACCAAGTTTTAGGTATTGATTGTATCAAGCCATTACATGTAAAATTATTTTGAAATCTGTTTGAAGCAATGATATTGGCCGCCATTTTTTAAAATACAGAATATCCTTATTTTGTTTTGGTAATGGAGTTTATGATACTGTGACGTTGTAAGGTGGACAGTTCACCAGCCTCAAAACTTTCATGAAGCATCCATAAAAAGTCTTTTATATGTACCCAGAATATCTTATAAAACTCAGTTGGCAGACTATCTGACCCAGGGGTCTTATTATTAGACATTGCCTTAATAGCTTCAGGGATTTCTGGTTCTGTCAGCAACCTTCACACAACTTCTGTTGGGCTTCATCCAACTTGTTATTTCCGTCTGGGAAAAATATTTTTAAATTACTGTAGTTTGTATGCTGGGGAAGGGTTGAAGTGTATAGGTCTTTGTAATTTTTTTGTTCAAGTAGTATTGCGTTTGGGTCTGTTACAGTTTTGTTGTCAACCTATTAATTGCTTTTCTGTTATAGTTTAAATTTTCAAGGTTTAAAAAAATAGCTCACCCTGCTCATACCATCTTGCGCAATGTTTTTTATTATAACACCTCTTGTTTTTTTAATTCTTGAGACACACACACAGAGAGAGAGAGAGAGAGAGAGAGAGAGAGAGAGAGAGAGAGAGAGAGAGAGAGAGAGAGAGAGAGAGAGAGAGAGAGAGAGAGAGAGAGAGTTGCCAGCCAAACCCAGGTTTTCTCTTTTGCGTTTCGGAAATGTTTTAAATCAATCATCTTCAACTTTTGAAGTGAACCTGACAGAGGTTTTTGGACAAGAAGTAGAAAATGTGAACTACCATTGCAATTTCCATTGACTTGCATAGTGACTAATAGAAATGTATGCATTAACTGACAAGAACAGAAAATTAAAAAAATTGTTAAAAATTGGGGATCCGGAGCAACACCTACACAGCTACTGTGTACAAGCGAAAAACTTTGTTTGACCCTTCCACTAGGGTCCTAGGGACATTTCTCCCATAACTAGGAGTCCTTAGGAGTGTTCCTTTGTGATATCACAGCAATTGGGTGAGCAGTTTCAGAGAAGAAGATTTTTTAAGATTTGCCCCCCAAAAGAACAAAAAAACCATTGAGACAAGTCTTCTGTGATAAACAAAAAACTTGATTACCCACTTCAGGTTTCATTGAATCTAATGTTGCAAACTTAAAATTTTGACTTTCACTGAAAACCAGTCATGTGCAGTAAAGCATGGACTCCTTAAGATGGTCCTTTTTCTGTTAAAGCTGTACCAGGAGTATGAAGATAAAATATATGATACTGAAATTCCAAAATATTTGTTCATTATTTAATTATATACAAGTAAATAAGTGGAGAGTTATAAGTTTTGAGTAGTTTATATAAACTGCTTTAAAAATAATGCTCCACATGTATGAGTGTACACGGTTAAGAAACTCATATTTTGACAAGCTGGTCAAATATATATCTCAATACCCACAGAACAGAATTGGCATGTAATCAATTGTTTGCACAAAGACATGTTTTACAGCTTTGGATTGGCTTTCAAAGAATACCTGTAACACAGCTTCACAAAATACCTGGCATTGTTTTGGTCAACTTAAAGAGAGCAAGTCAAGATTTGTCTTTAGTCATAAACTAAAGGTTCGTCTTACAGAGTATTATTAAAATTAAAGTCACTGAGTTTGGCAAAGTGGACATTTCAAACTCATCTCAAATTCAATGCACTTGTTGCTCACCATGAATTTGGATTCACTTCTGCACTATGAGCTATGTTTACATATACATCTTTATTTCTTAATCATTCATACTACAAAGGTTTATATTTTCACTTTAAAATGTGGAGGGTTATTGTTCCTGTACAAAATAAACAAACTATTGCTTATAAGCTACTGCTCACACGTTAATCCCCAGTGCTGTGAATATTGATAGGGCAGACATCTTGGCAGTTCCAGGAAAACATATCTGCACTATTCCAAGTCCTGTGGTCATCTGCCTAGTTCAATGATAAAACAATACTCCTATTTTTGGGTGTTCAGACAAAGGTGTTACAAACTACTCTGTTGCATGTACCACTGTGCACTTCGTGCTGCCTACATGCACACGCCATTCTCCACTGCACAACACTCTTTCCCCATTCTAAAAAGAGCCTGTTCCAAGTGTTCACAAAATAATGAAGATCATTAATATAAAATGTTCTAGACAGAAACAGTTTTCAACTTGAATAATACATATATTTTGAAAGATCCACCAGGTCTTTGAATGGTCCATGACAACCACACAATTTTGATATTCTTGCTGTTGATATCAAACATAATGGAAATTTGTTCCTGTCAGGGTGGAGACAAACTTCATCTGGTGTTAAATATCCAATGGATCCAGGAATTTACGTCCTTCAAATGAAATAACATAAAAGCCATTAAAGTTTTGATGAAACATCTTTAGATATAACCAAATCTTGATTCCATTTCAGGCTCCAAGTATCCAAAGCATCCAGTTGGATTGATCATCCTAATGAGGATCATGGGTTTTTATTGCATCAATATAAGCAAAGTGATTTGATTAATAATTAACCAATGAGCATGTCCGTTGATGCCTTGCAAAATAATGTTCAAATGTTTCAGACCATGTAAGACCCTTCACACTAAATTCTTTATGTGCATGAATATCACAGGTGCAATACATATTCAAATAGCATATGAAGGTACTCAAACAAACCATGTCTCATGATGAATGCAGTCTTGTGACAATCTTCAGGTTCAATCAGAACATGCAAGTATGAGGGCACCATATGGAGACAGCTATAAAAGGTGATGCTGCCTAGTGCTCAGTGAGTGGTTACGGGTGGTTACGGGTATGCATCCTTAACTGTGACTTTATGAAGGTGTTGATTATTAATGGACCACCTAGCTCCACCATCTTTCTTGCTGACCAACACTGGTGCAGCTGCCCACTCTGATGATAATGGATATGATTAATTTGGCATCCAACATGGTTTTTAGGTGTTTTTTTTTCTCTTCTTCTTGAAAGCATACAGGTGTTTGTCTCATCCGTTGGCTGATGAGTTTAGGAGTCTCATATCAATTTTATGTTTAACCTCAGAAAAAACAGCTAATATCTAAATCGTGTTGAGAGAAGATGTCACTAAACTCACAATAAAGATTTCAGATGGGCGGCCTCTTCTTCTGTAAGCTTAACACATGATCTCCTCAATAACTAAAAGGTGAAAGGCCTGTCAGGTCTCTATTTATTTTTGTCAGAAGTAATAAAAAATTGTGTTTTTGGGTGGTAAAGCCTATACATTTTGTAAACGCTATAGCCTGTAGTTAATGAAGAATATTTCAAAGGTTGAGAGGGCTGGTTTAACACCACAAGTTGCCCTTTATGGCTGTCTGCCTTTCTCAAGTCAGGAGTGAAAATTGTTTCTTTGCATTAGTATTGGAAGATGAATGTTGATGCTTTGGGGACTCTAGGATCTCCTTGCTGTCATTTTTGGGTTTGGAATTTTTGAATATGGGTCATGTTTTTCTGTACTATTGGATGAAACACTTATTCTAGGTAAAGGCTTTCAGGGACATCTTAAAAACCTCAAAACGGTCCTCCAGCAGTTTTATCAGTACCACCCAAAGCTGATAACTAAGAAATGTTCTCTGTTCCAGAGAGAGGTCACGTTTTGGGGAAGATCATCTCTGAAAACAGAATTGCTGTTGACCCAGAGAAAATAAAAGCCATCAAGGTTGGCCAGTACCAACTTGTATAAAGGAAGTGGAATCTTATGTGGGATTTGTGAAATATCACCAAGAGCACATCTCCCAGTTTCAGAAATGGCATCTTGTTTATTTATATTGACTGGTCCTAAAAGTAAGTTAATTTGGGAAAAAGAACATCAAGATGCTACCTGTAAGTTAAAGACAGCTCTAATTGATGCCCCTGTGTTAGGATATCCAAAGCATGAAGGAATATACTTCCTGGATTGTGATGCTTCTATGTCCTTGATAGGAGCTGAATTGTCACAGTTACAGGATGAGAAGTTATGAGTGATTGCCTATGGGAGTTTGTCACTATCTGCTGCTCAACATAGGTCCTGCACAACAAGAAAGGAGCTGTAGGCCATTTGGAGATTTACATGACAATACCTCACTATCTTCTCGGTCAGAAATTCATAGCCAGGACTGATCACTCAAGTCTGGCTTGCTTGATGCATTTCTGGTCTATTAAAGGTCAACTGGCTTGCTGGCATGAGGAATTAAGTCAGTATGACATAGATATTGTGCATCGCCCTGGAAGAAAACATGAAAATGCAGATGGATTGTCCAGAATCCCTGACCAAGGGGAGTATTGTGCATTTTACACGACAGGCAGTGTATCAGAGCAACTTCCATGCGGTGGCTGCAAATACTGTGCACATGTTCACAACCAGTGGTCACAATTTGAGGATAAAGTTTTTCATTTCCCTCGACAGTCAAGAGTATTAACAGTATTAATATACTGATTTATTCTACTGACTCAGGAGCTGATTCTTTTTCTGATTGTTTTTGTTGTTATACACAACAGGAACAATGAGACAATCAGTTGAAGAATAGGAACATCAGTCCTGTAATCTCATGGTTAGAGACAAATACCAGTCCAACAGCTGATGCAATTCAACTTCATAGCCCTTCATTGAAACATCTCTAGATGTGCAAGTCCCTGCTGCGGCTGAAGAATGGTGTGCTCTACTATATTTTGGAATACCTTGTTCCCAGAAAATGCTTTGAAGTGCCTTAAACTCTGACAGAAGAAGTGCTCAAGCTATGCCATGGGGTGCAGTTTGATGGACATTTAAGGCAAACTAAAACACTTCAACTTCTGTGAAGAAGGTTTTTCTGGCATCAGATGGGCCAATATAATAAAATCTATGTTGCATCACGTGCAGCTTGCCATGGAAATAAAAAACCCAAGACATGGCCTAAGGCAGGCTTAGAGAAGTATAATGCTGGTGCTCCTTTGGAGTGAGCACATGTTGATATTTTAGTTAATGTTCATATCCTGATGTTATAAAACCAGTTCAAAAATGACTTTAATGCTTTCCACTTCCTGACCAAACTGTAGAAACAATTGAAAATGGTGGATGAGTTTATTACAAGACTTGGCTGTCCATCACAGATCCATAGTAATCAAGGTGAAAATGTGGATGGCAATCTTGTGCATGCCATTTGTGGTCTGCTAGAAATCACTAAGACCTTAACCACACCTTACCATTTAAGAGCTAATGGACAAGTTGGGTACTACAACAGATTGTTGATTCAATTATCTGGTGTTGCATCAGATGCTCAAATCACAACTGGTACCAGCATATACAACACTTAGGTGCAGTGACCACAGCAATGCCAAATCTCAATACTGCAGTTTTTGCACCCAGAGATCTGACTTTGAGATTTCTTGAAGAATTCTCCCATGATGCACCTGTTTATGTCAAGCAGCTGAAGGATACTCTCTCTAATCTGCACAAGGTAGTTAGACAATATCTTTGTGTGGTTCAAGCCTGGCAAAAACAGATTTACTATTTGCAGATATCAGAGAGAACATTAGAAGTGGGAGACCTGGTGTGCAAGCTTGAGTTTGCTGGTAAGCCAGGTCAGTCAAATAAACTGAATAAGGTATGGAGTGGCCCATTCATTCTTACAAAAGTCCTCTTGAGTGTCCTTTATAAGATCAAAGGACGTGGGAGGAACATATTGCACATTTATATATATATGATTGGACGTTCCATCTGATCCTTTCCAGAAGTACCCGGAGTATACCGTTTGTGATTTTAATAAATATAATGGTCAGAACTTCCCTGACTATTGTTGTGCACTCCTACTAAAAGCTGGATTTAATCTATTCCTCTCAGTAACCATGTACTATGTCCTAATGTAAATATACATGTATGTTTTAGTTTTGTTAGCTGGAGCAGATTTAGTCTGGTGAACAAAACCATATTATTATCTGGATAAAGTCAGAACAAAAGGTAATCCTCAGGGATTGGCCAGTCGAGTGGACTGTTTTGGATGTCTGGGAGGATTCTGATGGGAAAATGGAGCAAGATGCTGCACAAGCTACCATGACCCAGGGGGTCTAATGAGGAACAAAAGGGCCATGGTTAAAGCAAGGAATATTTCTGGATCATCATCCAATCTGAAGAGTTGGCTGTGGATGGGAAGGTCAAGCTGGATGAGGAAAGAGGTCTTTTCCCATCTACTAAGTCCAATGGAAAGAACAATAACAGAGATGGTTGGAAATCTACAGGTAGATAGCTCTAGTAAGACTAAGAAAAATGGGTGCATCCTTTCCTATTTGTGAGGATTGTTCATCATATGTTAAAAAAAAAAAAGAACAAGTCCTGAAGAGCCATTACTCATGGTATGCTTAGCCCACCCACCTGTTGACACTGTGGCTACCAAGTGGCTCAGGTCACTGGTGTGACAGAGCACTTTCAGATCAAGGAGCATGCATTGGGGAGCCCTGGTTCCACTGAGGAGTGCCTGGGGAAGTGGTCATGTTTGGTGGTGGATTTCCTCATTGCCCTGGCTCAGAAAGCAGGAGATTCTTTACTTAAAGATTTACTCAAGATATTGGTCCAAAACAAGTGGTATGCAGAGGAAAATGTCTTATCAGATTAGACAGTGTCATTACCATATCCAAACCGTAGTCCTAATGAAACAAATCCAAGTCAATTCTGACCAAAGGCAATGTTCCTTGGTATGTATAGCAGAATCACATAAAATTATAGTTCATCTTTACCCAAATGAGTCCAAAATGTATGTGCAAAGGTCCGTAGGGTCAAAAAAGCCATGTCTAGTTTTAACATGACAAAATGCAAAAATTTTTGTCTACAATTATAGGCCTATTTTAGTAAATTGGCTTGAGCAGGTGCATCATTCATGTGCATATAGGCCAGTACAATTCCCGAAAAGGGACCAAAATTTGCAGCACATCAGAAATTCAGAAAATGGCATTTCTTGATTTTAGACATAGAGTTTTGGGTGGTGTGGAACTGACCAGGATAAATGTTTTCCCACCAAACTGCATCCCATATTAGTTGCACTGGAGGTTTTTGGCTTCAGTAGTCAGCACACCATCAACTTCTAACAGAGAGGAGTTGAGTAAGCTTTGAGAAGCTAGTAGAGTTCATCTGAATGGAAAAAGGAGGTGTGAAAGCTGATATGAAGTCCACCACTGACAAATACACCATCATAGATTCTCACTGCCATGTTTGAGAATTACTGTTCAGGCTTCAGGTAAGTGAGTTGGCCAGTGTGCTAGCTACTCAAATTGGAAATGCAGACTTCATGCTGGAGTTTTCCATCACCAATGAAGTCTTGGAGAACATATAGAAGATGGTAAAGAGATAACAGTAGCTCAAGGATGATCCCAGAAGTCACTTTTGTGTGGGCATGCATCAAAGATTTGTTGATAGGCATAGTAGAGAGAACCAGGGGGATAATCCAGAAGTTGAAAGCCTTGTTGAATAGCCCTAGAGCAGTCAAATTTGAAGATTCAGACTCAACTTCACCGTTCCTAACATCACAGATATTATCTTGCAGCAACAATGGGCATTAGAGTGTTGTTTATCTTTGACTGCTAAATTCAACTTCCTGGTGGCTATTGACAGCCGAGACACTGGGAATCCAGGTGAGGATGCTGCCAGAAGATGTCTACACATCATGAAGGAGTCCCTACCTTCCACTCAGCCAGTATCTGTTCATTGTTTTTTGTGGAGACATGCAGTTGTATGAAGAGTTTTATTTAAGAGTTTTTCCAAATGTGTCTTTAATGTCACCGCTTAGGTGGTACAAGACAATGAGACACTTATATGGCAGATTCCTCTCCAGAGATTGATGCTGGAAACAGATGCTCCATACCAAGTTCCAGCTATCTTCAAGGGCCAGACCAGGTATTCTAAACCTGGGATGATTATGGAAACAGCAAAAGCAGTTGCCACCGCAAAAAAATATACTTGTCTTCTGTATGCAACATGACCAGAGCTATTGCAGAGAGCTTGTATAAGCTCCAATTTGTAATTATGTGTGTGGAAAGATTGCATATCACTTTGTCCAATTAATTCTGATCATTTGGTAGCATGTTTCTCGTAATTCCGTATGTTATGTGATCATATGTGTGGTCACAATATTATGTACAGTGGTCATCAAAATTTACTTATTGGTCAGATTAATTCTGCCTGATCATTTTTCTTTTGGTTCCAAAATTTCTCTGTCATAGATTAGATGTCATTTTGCCAAATTTATGTATTATTTAAGCAAATATTTATATTTTTCATTGTTTTCTACATGGTATTTATAAGGGATTGGTTTAACCCATTCTAATATTTCTTTCTTTCACAGATCTGCAGTCACGAATGTTGGAGGTGGAATTGCATGAATAGTGTGGATGGTACTCAGGATACTGTCTGTAAATATAGATTTCTTTGAATTTGTGCACATAGTATGCTATGGTTCTGCTATCTTTTATAGAAGTGCTATTGACACCTTTTCATAGATGTGAATATAACATTAATATGACACAGGAATGAAAAAGTATGTCAAATGCATTTGCTTACCATTACCCTTTTTCTCCCACTTCTATTCAAGTTCTACACCTGCTTGCAGTAATTAATCTTTTTGACAATCAAAATTCAGTGCCATAGACTGCTCTTTTTGGACTGCATCCTTGGAAAATGTTGTAAATTTCACAGCTCAAAACAGACTCCTTTTGAAGAAAACAGTGATGAATGTTGTACCAGTGGCACAATACGGACACTCCCTGGCTGGGATTCCCACATGACATCAGAAGTGCATCAAAAGGGCTTGGCATTCTACTGGCAGCACAGATTGTGAGGAACCCTTTGAGTATAAAATTCTACTGTTCCACTTCAACTGTGTTCTGCCATTGACTGTATTCTGGAGACTTCCAGGAATGTGGTTATTCTATGTACTGCTATTTGCCATGTTGTAGACCCAATCACTTCACTGTCACTTTTGATAGGGCAGACAGCTTGCTGGTTCCATGAAAACACGTCTGTACTATTCCAAGCGCTGTGGTTATCTGCTCAGCTCAATGAAACACAATACCTGGTATGGGGTGTTCAGCGAAAGGTGTTACAAACTGCCTTATATGCATGTACCACTCTGTAATGCATGCAGCTCATATGCACAAGTCATTCTCCACTGTACAACACTTTTGAGGAGTTAAGTTCTCTGTTGAGTTAATCATTAAGCACGTCTTTAACCATTTTCCCTTTATGTTTTTGAATTATTTGATGTTCAAACCTGAGAACTTCTAAATTGGAACTTTGAAATAATCAGACATTATTCTGATCAAGATCTCTGGACATATGACAAACCTTCCCACCTCTTGGATCTCGCT
>OZ026621.1:77017111-77072111 GCA_964020975.1 Hermodice carunculata
CTAATAAAGGCCGATGGTGGGAAATTTGAGAAAGTAAGCAACCTGAAATGCTTAGCTCATTAAGCCAAAAAAGACTCGATCTTCACCAAAAATGCATTAGTGGATCTGGTGATACTTGACTAACCAGTGTGTAAGCATGAATCTTGATAAAATAGTTTGAAAAAGTTTAGTCATATGAATTTTTTTCAGGAGAGTCTGAAGATAAGAACACACTTTTCACCAGAACCAGAAGACAAGAACACACTCGTAACTGGAACCAAAAATCAGTTTGATCACTCCATATAAATGTCAAATTGGCATTTATG
Organism: Hermodice carunculata; assembly: GCA_964020975.1. Classification (NCBI taxonomy): domain Eukaryota; kingdom Metazoa; phylum Annelida; class Polychaeta; order Eunicida; family Amphinomidae; genus Hermodice; species Hermodice carunculata. The sequence goes on from OZ026621.1 coordinate 77,017,417, forward strand.
GTGTGCGTCATTACATTTCATTTAGGCCTATGGTAAATTAATATTTTATAAAAAATTTATTTCTAAAAAAATGATCTATGCATCGGGATAAAACAATTTCATAAAATACATACAGATTCAGACAGATGACACAATCTACTTTACTTACACAACTTGAATCGCGGATAACCATTATTGTGGAATGGGGTTTATGGATGGGTAGTATTTAAGAAGTAATGTGCAAAATGTTGTAATGTAACAACTTATACAATCAGGAGCAACAGTATCACATCTGATGAGTAGTTCTGAAAAAAGTGGCACAATCCAATATCTCTGTGCTCCACAACCAATCCAGTCACACCTGTGTCTAAATCTGTACACCAATTAATATTATCACGTTCGACTCAAAACAGCTGCGAAACAGACATTGAAGGGATAAACGGGCCATCGGGAAACCATCAAGCATGTTTTGCAGCTTTAAATTATCGGGACCACTCTTTTGTGATGGAAGCTGCTTGCTTTCATTTTGTTTTTATAGATGAGCCACTGGGTCTGCAATTTAAAGATTGGGTGGACAGTAAATAATGGCGACTACAAAAGTATATAATGTATAACAACTTGTTGCTTATAAAGACATAGAGAATTAATCTTAACTAGCAGAACCACCTTTGTACGGTATATATATATATATATATATATATATATATATATATATATATATATATATATATATATATATATATATATATGTGTGTGTATATAATTATATATATATATATATGTATATATATGTATATATATATATATATATATATATATATATATATATATATATATATATATATATATAAATTTAAACTGACAATGAGAAATGAAGTTCATGTGTACTCATGTACCTTCTCAGACAGGAAAGTTTGATAGACATAACAACAGCAAGATCTCAGCAAAGAGTGACTGCCTTGCATTTGAACTTACCTGTTTGTGTCACAAATGGAGCTAACCTCGTGTATGTACGATGTAAAGAACAAACTGCATTCTTAGACTGGGTGTTTTTTGTTTTATTTAAGTTGAAGCCCTCTGTTGTTATATAACTAGCACAGTCATATAATAAAGACAGAAAAATGGCCCTCTCCATCGTGAATGCATTCATACATTACTAAAATGGTCTAAAAGGGCGTGTGAATTTTTGGAGTAAACATGCATATGCATTTTCTCTTTATTCTCTTAATTAAAGGCCTGGCCGCAGATTGCTCCCATACAATAAAAAGCAGCCCATGTGGCTCTCTGCCTACGTTTACAAATTACAACAAATGAGCATGAAAAAGGAAAATTTTGTTTTTATTAGTGAGTTCGCAAGTGTGATACCATTTGCTTCTGGGACTCAGCTCAAGGCATCCTCTCAGCCAATAGGTAGTTTCTGCTCCACAAAAAGGGGACCAGGCGCATTTATATATCACAATTTGGGATAGTTTGAAAAAAAATATTAAAGAAGATTTTTAATATAAACTAGTTATTTATGACGAAATTGATGAATATTAATAATTCTGAATGAAACACGCCATTGAAAATTCTGAATGAAACAAGCCAAGCTGGAATGCTTAAAATAGAAGAATCCAAACTTCAATCATGACAGTGTTGGGATATTTGTAACAGATTTTATGAAATACTTCATCAGGCATACTTCATTATATTCTCTTCATTTAAATATAGACAACTGTTACTCTACAGGCAAAATCGGCAAACGTAGAAGGTGTGACTTAAAGGTAAAACTTGCGACAAAAAGTATCAGATTAACACGCGTGGATATATTACTTTCAAGGCACGGGCAACTGGCTTCTCCAAAATTAAAAGCGTCAATTTTGTAATATGTTTTTACAACAAATTTGATGTTAAAAATGAATGTTTCAGAGCCAAAATCAGTTTTAGTGAAACAGTTTACATATTTATGACTACCATAAATTAAACATTTTAAGTGCTTCTTTATCGTTCGTTTTACAGGCCATTTTTTTTTTTTTTGTAAATTAGAAAAATCAAAACAGTTAATAGTTTTAGAGTTTTCATGTAACATTTTAGAGACAAAATTCGATTGAATTATTAATACTCCAAAACAATTAATTCTAGAGATTTTGTGTACTGTATTACAGGAAAAGTGATTAATTGTATTAAAACATGACGTGAGCTCAATTGATAAACCTTTTTCCTTCTGTCAAGGTTAATTGCCTTCGCTAGAGTATGTTCGTTTTTGAAGTTTTTGGCTGGGTAAAAATGACTGTTTATTATACAGAAATCCGGTGGATTTAAGGTATAATGTAAATGATGTAGTAAATATGTAAGCTTTACAATTATAGCTTAAATTTTATACAAAGCATGCATGAGGCAAGATATTTCTTAAAGTTGAGAGTTGCAAGCATTAAATCGATTTAAACTACGGCAAACCTTTCTTGGTGCCTGTCTCAAATCAGGAGAGAGATGTCTCCTTATACTGCATTTAATATTTATTCACTGCCATATAAAATATCATAAAGTTGTTTGTATGTGTACACTGAACTTCTGGATTCAGACTTTTCTTGTTTGATGACTGACCGGTTTTGATTATGGTTCTTTCTTTTTGCTCAGATTTTTGGTACCTTTTCTCTAGCATTGTGTAAAAATGTTGTGTGCTTCTATTTTTTATGACAATCAGTACTTTTATGTTATCAAGATGACATCTTATCATCTTTAGACATTTAATGAATAATGTACTGCTTATATATATATATATATATATATATATATATATATATATATATATATATATATATATATATATATATATATATATATATATATATATATATAAATAATGACCTGCGGCCTCCAGTTATGACATGGGAGCATGGCTGCTGTCATTATTTTGACAAATAGACAACATGGGAATCACTGATCAACAACTATGTGATGTTAATTTAAAACAATAATAACTTAGCAACAACAAGCACCCAAGATCACACAAAATCAATAAAACTATTTTAAACTTTCAAAATTTTAGTAGTCAATTGCAATGTTGATACTTTGCCTGTGAGGACACCATACTATTTCCTTTGCATTATGTGGTTAGTTTTGGACCAAGATGGCTGATGGCGGTGTTAAGCCAAAAATACAAAAACACGGCATCTTATTCGCCAATAACCCCATATTTTACTGCTGTGATTTGCATTTTGTTAATATTTCTGTAGGCGTCATAACAAATTACATATCTTGGCAGGTCTACTTCAGTTTTTATTTGTGTGCACGATTAAAAAAAATGATATAGTGTGTGCGGTTTTCACACGTGCTATAAACAAACTTTAGTTCAGTGATATTAATAATAAGTCAATGGTTTGAAGTGGACTACAGCATATATCTCACACGGACGAAGCTGTACTCCACGAAGCGACAGCTGAGTGGAATACAGCTTGCTGAGTGTGAGTATGCTGTAGTCCACTGCAAACCATTGACGGATGATTTCATCCCATTTTTGTTTATCAGTCAAACCAGGCCTGCGTCCACTAGGCCAAGAAATTTGGAATGGGAAGGAGACCCTACATATTAGGGGGGCCCTGTTTCATTTTACATGCGAGAAAGATCAGGGAGCAACTGAAAACCCACGCGATTCAAGAGTGTTGATAAAGATATATGTGCCACAATTTGCGTTTGTTGTTCTCATCCATGATACAAAGTTATCCTAATACTTTTCAGCTGTGTTTTCACAGCATTGATACTTGACAAAATGTAGATGGGACCTCCAGTGGGCACAAGCATTGGAATATTTTGCATTTTTGCCAGTGATCTGCACGTTTAAGATCCCATTGACAGCCGTATTTCTCTTTTGATGTGTTTTAAACAGGTACGACAAAACTTAAATCTGTAGTTTGATGTTTTTATCATGAGAAAAAACACTTTATTACGAGCAGATAGCTCCTGAAAAAGGGCAACGTGTCTCAAAATCGTCATGTGTTACTCAAACTTCATGACTCCAGACACTTTTAAATCATCGGCAATTGCGGAGAGTTGAAAAGCTGCCATGAACACTTTGCTTTCAACGTTTAGGTCTTTAACAAAACTCTTAGGGTTTGGTATTAGCCACTCTTTAAAGCTACCTTCATACACAACCACTGGTGATAAGTACCAAATCACATGCCGGACAAGTTGTGTATCTCGAGCAACATCACACAATACTTTTAAGAGTCGTTTTAGTGACCCCCACTCATTACTGCATGAACTTTGAAGGACCAAAAGCGTTAACCCTTGCCCCCTTGAATTAAGACTGAGTCAACAGCTTTCCTTGGCATGGGTTGGGCACTAAGTGCCCAACCCATGCCAAGGAAAGCTGTTGACCTGGGGCATGCGATCTTGATAAGTCTCATGTACATTTCTCAGTCAAATTGCTTTTCATAATTGTTGAAATTAGTAGAAAACACTGAAGCAGACGACATTTGAACACCAGCCGGTTTTGGCCGGTTTGAGGGTGAAAGGGTTAATCTCTTTCATGCCCACCACTATGAAGTTCACAGTGGAGACTCCTTCTCATATCAGACTTCTTGCTAGTCTAGATAAGAGGGGTGTTTCAACATATGATTACTCCCGCCCCAATCTCCTCCCTGCCTTGCTACTTCTACAGTATATATGCCTCATTTGCTGGAGTTGTCTATTGTGTTCTTTACGCCAGCCTAAAAATGTCCAGGTATTTTTACCCCCCCCCCCCCGCCCTCTCTGAGGCAGCCACGGTACCTATGGCTCTTGTCCGTCCACCCCAAGACTTGTATAAAATTTATCAGTTTCATGCCTGGAGACTGTTGTGCAGGGCATACGTGGTTAAGGATTTCTCAGAGGAGGCAATGTACAGTGAGCCCACAGGGCAATATTTCACCTCTTCTTTGAGGCATAATGAATCGCTTTGTGCCATCTTTCTGGAATGGCGCAAGGAAAAAAACTTGGACCCCTGGGCTGCTACAATTAACACCATTGAAGACTTTTTCTTGAAAGAATTAAAAAATGAACTCGTCAGTACTTCCACACTGTAGAGATTCTGACATAGCCTCTTTCTTTGTGAAAGGGGTGGGCAGAATAGGTTTATCAATGCTTTTTACTGCAAGGAAGGCTTCAACTAGGACATCCAGGTCCTATGTGCAGAGGTCCTGTTGTCAGATACTGCTTTTGTACCAATCCATCAGACTGCTTTGGGTTCAGCTTAACACCACTTAGATCACAATCTAGAAAACATCTATGTTGGCAAACCAAGCAGCTCATAAAGACTTTGACTGAACTTAAGCAACTTTATACTATTTGAGCTCACAGGTTTTATGTCCATTCTGCCTCTTGTGATGCATTGAACATCATATCCATGTCATACATTAAATTTTGATGATGGCGGTTTCACAATGTTTTCACATGTGCAGGACCTAGTTGATATGGAATCTGGCTCACTGGCTTTTAAATATGTTCAATCAGCCGAGAAGGCTTTTCCAATACCGTCACTTGTTATACTGTTTTTTCCAGCCTTCGGCACACATATTGAGAGTATTCAGTATTGTCTTGTATTTTGTGTCAGTGAGATTACCACCCACCAAGATTCTGTTGGTATACCCCTTTATCTGTTTTCCTTTTGTGGGTGACTGCCTGTGTAACTCAGGACTGAAACTTGTTTCCTGACATTGGTATTGGAAGAGAAATGTCGATGTTTCAGTAACTGTTGAATCCCTTTGCTATGATCCTTGGGTTGACATTTATGAATACGGATAATGTTCTTCTGAACTGTATGGTATTCTGTAGGTAATACATTGTAACATAACCATCAGAAAGTTAGAACAACTTCTGTATCTTTTGATAATGCTTACCAATGCACCAACACACATCCCATCCAGCTGCCCACACAGTGATTATATCCCTCTCCCACGCTGCACCATGTGTGCGGAAAATTGTAGATGTAAGGGTATCAGAGCTTTATATCTGTGTTGCGGATCTTGTCGCTAGAGGGCGCAATCCTGGATATGTATGTGGGGCACCGCATCTCCTGATGAAAAAACAGGATCCCTTAAAAAAATTAATCTATGACAAGTATTATTATATATAAATAAAGGATTTACTCTTCATTCTTCCTGTCTATTCATAACTAAATAACGCAACTCTGGCGAAAGTAATTTCCATGTGGGGCCAATAAAATATTGTCATATGTCATTATATGCATGCAACAAGCGCTTTATTGTGTGCTTAAATTCATTAAGAGGTACTCTGGCATTCATAGTTTAGAGTTTTTTTGTGATGAACTTGAGCTATATTGACAGAGGCTATGTTTATGTAGACATGGTTTCCATTATTATCAATGTTCTCACGGACAGCTGTATTTCCCTGTGATCTACAGTGCCACGTGATGCCTCTTAGCGATCGTAATTTAATTTAGAAAGAAAATGTGGTGATCAGAGGGTACCAGCTTATAATAATACTTTGGTTTATGGTCTGGGTGTTAAAGAGATACTCCCGTGTTGTGATATTCATAGCTCAGTGCATTTGTATGATGAATTGGAGTTATATTAGCTGAGTTTAGGTTATATAATTAATAGTTCCCATTATTGTCAATGTTGCCTCGCACACCAGTATTTCCCTGTGATCTGCTGCGCCATTTGTTGCTTCTCATTGATCGTAATTTAACATGGAAGGAAAGTGTGATGACCTGAGAGTACTAGCTTACAAAAATGCTTTGCACATGAATCAGTAATTATTATCTCTGTTCGTTGATTAAGTTCATTTTATGCTTGATCTTTTCACACCAGGATCTCACATTCACGATCATATTCTTTACCATAGACGTTTCTTTCATTTATGCATTCATATATCCTATGGTCATGATAGGTCGACATGCGACAAAAATATGCACAGACACATACCATACCTATATCGCGTTGTATGTATGAATGTGCTACATTCTCTTCCGAGACATTCACGTTTTACTGTAGCGTCTTTCATCAAGATTCTTTTCTCGGTTTCAGGATTTTGGAGTCTGGTGATAGTATCTATTCTGGCATTGATGGTTTCAGTCCCTAATATATAGTGGTGACTCTTCACGTTGGGGTTTAATGAGAATTAACGGTAGAGATGCAGACTTTGATAAGCTCCCTGATTCATGCATGTGATAATTAATCAGATGAAAGTGGTTACTTCCCGTGGGATGGCGATTTTGAGATCTTGTACTTCTCAAAACAAAAAACAAAAAACCAAATAAAAAACAAAAAAAACTTTCTTGTCAGGGTTGCGGAGCCATCACAGCATATCTATTAAATCATCCCCACAAGCATTATTAGTGCTAAACGGGAATAGGACGTCCCTTGGGAATAATCACCACATATAGATCAGCTCCTTTTAGTTTACGAGCAAGCTGCTAACAATAAAGGGAGTCTTTGTCCAAAATGCTTCCTATGACAAGATGCGACAAAATGTCAATAGTAAGCGCGTGTTATATGAAAATTATTTATTATTAAACATTTCCACTAACGTAGGCTAATTTATTCACATCCGATTATTACCTTGACAGATATGAAGATCAGGAGCGGAAAATTTTATATGATGTAAACTTAATGAAAAAATATCTAATTGACTCAAATCCCAATTTATTCATAAAATAAATTGCCTTCATTGGGAGTCACAACGGAACTTCTGCGCGGATTTTCTCCAGTTATGAAAGGGTGACAAATATCAACAGTAAGTTTATGTGTGGCCTTTAACAAGGATGCATCCTACATGGCATCATGTGATTGCTGCGTTTGGAATTTAAATACAACAGTACCATTATGTGATAAATTAATCATTTGCATTCAAACAGGTCTGGGCACTTAAAACTTAGATGTCAGTAACATGCCATTGCCCTGCATAGCGACCTCTGATGTCAAAAAAGTATGTTTCATGCTACTGTATATTATCTAGCAGCTATAATTATCATAAAATCTGAGATCCGCATGTCAAATTTTCTTGGGTCATGATGTCATTAAAAGTCACTTGCGTGTCCGATGTTGTACAATAGTGTACTGCACTGTATTGCACTTCATAGGGCAGCACTACACTGCAATTACACTTAAGTTATAAAAGAGCCCTTGCTAAACCAACAGTAATGGAAATATGGCATAAATTTAATTGTTACACCTATGTAACTTGCGACAAAAGTTCCACAGGAATGTATAGGCCTAATATTGAGCCGACTCGGGAGAAAAAGTAGTTGCTCTATAGTATTTAGCCAACTCGGGGGAAAATAGTTGCTCTACATGTCAATGTTAAAATGCACAATTCGAAAAAAATTATATTGCATCAGCTGATTCGTATCGTAACAACTTTTGTCAGTGAATGTGATGAAAACCCTCTTTGAAGTAAATAGGATCTCGTAAAATAGGAAAAAGCATGATGTCGTAAATAAGTGATCGAAATATACTGACAATTCTTCCTTTCCAAAGGTCACAATGTACTGCCACTCGAATGGAAGTTTCACAGTGTTTATCAACGTGATCCTTATGAATGATATTGTGTGGTGTGTTTATTGCCTCAAATGATTTCTCAGTCAGTTGACCTTTTTAGACTTGTGGTCATTTTGTTCGGCTGTCCGTTCAAAATTTAAATTTCGATATTCTTTAAAAAATGTTGCCTAGATACTTTTCAACATCGGGCGTTTTGGTAATTTTCCACCTCCCAAAATGCACACTTTGTGTGACTGTAGGCCTAGCTTAATTCGGTCTTTATTCAAGGTGTTTACTCGGTGATGCTATATTGTTATCGCCTTTTTTTGAAAGATCACAGGAATAGCTTTAACATAGTTCGTGTGTTATTGCTTAAATAATATCGAAATAAACACCTTTATTTGTCGCCCAAGAAGGGACACGGCAGTAAACCTAGGCCTTTACAACACCCTCTATTTCCAATTCTACCAGATGGAATATACATAGCTTGTGTATACTATAAATATGCATCACTCTTCACGTGTCGTAAACAAGCTACATGTAGGCCTACATGAAACAAGATGTATTCTTGACAGTTACCTTATATTTAAAATCATGAACGCATAAAGGTTTTCAGATGGAAGTTCGAGTGGGACCTACCTAGGCTCAAAAACAAACAAAAACAGTATAGGCCTACATCACACATAAAAAAGACACCTGGGTGAAACTGCTCCGCAAACCATATGATATAGCACGTAGTACCCATGCCACTAGGCATATAGCAAATGGGTAAGTGCTTTCTTCTTCCATGTTGTTTTGCCTTTTTTGGTTTGCGTAACAATTTCACCAATATTTGTAATCTAGAAATCGATGTGTGCTGATTAATCGAGAACAAGTCTTCAAGGCAAATTGAATCAATATGTTGATAGGAATAAAGAACTGAAAAATTATTGCTTTCTAGTGTTTGTTGATTAATTTAACTGGAGGTGCAGAGTCACAGTATGGTGAAAATTGTCAGTAAATTTCATGCACCTCTGTAAAGTTACATTCCACGTGAAGAAAAAGTGATGTGCAATCCGATGTGTCCGACGACCCAGCCATCCTATAAGCATACTCAATTGTCCAATGATGTTCCCGCTCTCGACGTCGCACTGTTACAGAGGCCTACGTGGTGTGATCATGATGCAACGCTAGTACAAGTTGCAGTTGTCGAAATTCTTAATTTATTTTGGCAAGTGTTGCCTAGTTGCTTAATTCTAGTCAATGCTACTTGGATAGTTTGTTATTACCGTAATATTTATCACAATTATGCAGAAGGGTGCTGCATACAATTGCCCCCCCCCCCCCCGCCTACAGAGATCACCCCAGGGAGGGACAAGAAGTGGTTAAACAAAGGATTCAAAGATTCAAACGTGTTTATTTAACCAATACCATGTGCATGTATGCAGCAAAGATTGTAGTCAACCACAAAAATATAATAATAACACAAAGACGATCATGTACTACTGCCAAAAACAAAAAATGCTATTAGCTCAGTCAGAATTACAAACATAACAGTACTGCATAAATCCTCATATTTTCTAATAAAATATATTTTTTTAATGTGGAAAGAAAATCCAACATAACTGTGTGTTTTTACTTTTCCAACAACAGCTTCAGATGTTTTGTTTATGATACGAATAAGTTCATGTCTTCAAAATTTTTTAGACAAAAGTGCGTTGGACACGTACACAACAATGATTGCACATATTTGTAGGTGTGTGCACTAATTATCAGTGTAAAGGAACACAATGTAACCGTACCAGAGCTGGAATTAGATTTCAAAAATTGATTACTATTTGACATAATAGTCCAATTTGTTTACTAATACATTAGAAAGAAAATGTTTAATTTGTGTTTAATTTTGGATAGTTAGCTGCGATGCAAATCCAGTTATTTCGAGTTCAACATACTACTGTCATAGCTGATTAATGGATAAGCTTCTCGCTTATCCATTATGTGATTTTTCTTCTTTTTGGGGGGGGGGGGGGGCTTCTTAATTTCCTGAAGGCCACTCATAAATTCATGTCAGTGTAGTTATGTATCATTTCATTTGATACAAGCACCGCTTCAGGCATGTAAATTGCATCTCTCTGCATTTGTGTACCTTATGTGCTCATGGCGTCATGCAGTACATCCATTAAGCATGAAAATGATACAAAATTCTTTTTATCTATGTCCCTTGTTCAGTAAGTAAATAAGTAAGTATGTTTACACATAATGGTGCGTATGCAACTTTCAGATGGATGTATTCCACCACCAACAACGCAACTCTGACAGACCTTAAAGTAGAAAGCAAGTCCTGAAACCAAAGGAAAGCTTGCCAACACTGTCAATAAAAGCATACCAAACTGTACACCCGTAAATGTAAATTGATATGCCTCGACTTTCAAAATTCTTCCAATAAATCATCACTTAGTTGTTTACATTGCGGAGAGTAGATTATAGTGTTTAAAATGTAACAATATGCAGGTCTATTTCAAATGATTGCAGTACCTGTGACGTAATATGTATCTGTCTATGTGCACCTAAATCTCAGAAGTTCTTATGCAACACTTTTCTCTCGATAATTTTAAATTCATATTCAGCCAGTTCTGGCGTATACCCTCTTCCGTTTAACTTAAACATATATTTTACCTGTACTGCCGAGTAGTACACGGATACTAAGTGAATGGCTCTTCAGACACAGAGAGACGCACAATCAATGTATAAAACACACAAGACAAAACAATATGTGAGGACAAATAAAATGGTCAGTATACTAACATGATATTCATCTCGTACCAACTCAAGATATAAACCGCCTTGTATATACAACTTTTTCAAAATTTTCAAATGGCAGGTAAGATAGAGACGGGTCTGTAAATATCAAGCAATATATTATTGCCTTTTTTGTGAATAGGTATATAACTTTAGCGAGTTTTAGTTTTTGTCGAAAAATACCTGTCGTTAGTGATTGATTTACAATAAGGGCTTGTGGTTCATAAATTGAATCTATGCCTTTCGGACGCTTCATGGATAAATTATCGTGGCCTGTGCTGGATTTTGGTTTGAGATTTGTTCTAATCTTTTTAAAGTCATCGGGACTGCTATGTGAAAGAGAGAGACTGTGGTTCGTCTTTTCTTTTAGGTAAAAGAAAAAATCTGGTTTATTTGACACATTTATCTTAGCTGCTAATTTTGGTCCGATATTCGTGAAGAAAGGTTTAAACCTATTTGCAATAATTCTCTTGTTTGTTGTTTTGGTACCGTTTATTATTAAAAATGATGGAAAATTTGTTTTATTTTTATTAGGTTAACATTTTTGTATCAACGAGAGGTCTGTTGCACATATGTAATTCGATGTTTTTAGCCCATTTAAACTACTGTATTCGTGTTTGGGGGTTTTCTTATCAGTGCATTTCTCCGAAAAAAGGCTATCCGTATAGTTTATAATGCTGCATTTAATGCTCATGCTGCCCCACTTTTCAGGGAACTAAATCTGCTGAAGATAAGATGATTTAATAAAGTTGAAAGCACTTAAATTTTATTATAAATATTCACATGATGAACTTCCTCATTTTTTTGAAGATATGTATCAAGTACCAGAACCCACAATGCCTATAACTTTCGTACCACAACTAACCCTCCTTTTCCAATACCAAATAAAACAAGATCAAAAGATTGTATAGGTTATTGCATCCCATGTTTGTAATCTAGAAATCGTTGTGTGCTGTTTAATCGAGAACAACTCATCAAGGTCAATTGAATCAATATGTTTATAAGAATAAAGAACTGAAAAATTATTGCTTTATAGTTTTTGTTTATTTATTTAAGTGGAGGTACAGAGTCACGGTATGGTCACTATATTCCACCTACTTCTGTAAAGTTACATTCCATGTGAAGAAAAACAGATGTGCAATCTAAAGTGTCCGATGACATAGCCGTCCTATGAGGCTCTACTCAGAGATCAACCCAGGGAGGGAAAAGAAGTGGTCATACAAAGGATTCAAGGATGCAAACTTGTTTATTTAACCGATACCATGTGCATGTATACAGCAAAGATTGTAGTCAACCACAAAAATATAAGAATAATAAAAAGATGATCATGTACTACTGCCAAAATAAAGTTATTAGCTCAGTTCATTGCCCTTTTTGTGAATAGGTATAACTTAAGCGAGTTTTAGCTTTTGTGGAAAAATACCTGTCGTTAGTGACTGATTTACAATAAAGGTTAGTGGTTCATAAATTGAAGTTATGCCTTTCAGAAGCTTCATAGATAATTTATCTTGGTCTGTGCTGGATTTTGGTTTGAGATTTGTTCTAATATTTTTAATGTCATCAGGACCCATATGTGAAAAAGAGAAACTGGTGGTTCGTCTTTTCTTTCAGGTAAAAGAAAAAAATCTGGTTTATTTGACACATTTGTTTTGCATAAAGATATCTAAGTTATCGCTTGACGAAAGATTGTCCTTACCATGTGTCAGGTAAGTAAGCACAATATCACCTGCTAAGTGAACACCTAGGTTTGGATAGACTCACGGTGCCAAAATATTGCGTACCGTTCTCAATAAGGATACTATATGGTATGAAAAGAGGGGACATTCGAGGAAGAAATGGTATGTACTATCATTAGGATATGAGAAAGTACATGCAGCAAACGGATAAATATTTATTCTATGAAGATGGGAACTAAGACGACAACAATCCAGGCGTTGTTGTGTATGTATAATATAAGGAAATCTGTTGCCGTGCGAATACCGACCTAGGACAGGATCAACGGACAAAAGAGCACTTTTATTTTAGATTTGAAATAAGCAAGTGAAGTAGACTGCCTCTTATCGTCCAGCAGGTCGTTCCACAGTTTAATAGTAGATGGAATGGAAGAATTACCAAAACGATTGGATGTAGACTATATATTTCTCAAACTCCGGCGGTTGCGAAGATGGAAGGTTGGGTAGACGGCATCAAATGGAGCCAGATACCAATGATAAGCGGGCATCAGCTTATTGATCATTTTGTAAAATAGAATCAGCTTATAGTATTGGCGTCTTTTGGCCAAAGTTTGCCAACCTAATTCATTGAGAAGTAAATGCCGAGGAGTACGTTTGAGTGTACCCAAACAAATACGTGCCGCTTATTACGTAACAGGTTCAAGTGAATTTGTCAGGTCCAGCGTGCAATTATCAAATATAACGCATCCATAATCCAGGATAGGGTGTACCATTGCTTTGTATAATCTAGCTAAGGTGTTACGCTATAATCTATATGTAAGTCTAAAAAAGCGTTTCCTCACTCTGACAGTGCTTCTAGAAATGCGAGCATTCCATTTCAAATTATGAAAAAGGGTAATTCCCAGATGGGTATGGTTTAAACCTGCCGGGATCAAAGTTTCGCCAGAAAAAAAGTGGATGATCAGGTCTGTTGTGTTTATCTGAAATCAAAAGGGCTAGACACGTAGTTGCCTTACATGTAACTTCCCACTGTTTGCCCCTAACAAAGATTTTCCAAGGTCAGTATTTATACGTCCACCAGAAGTGACATGGTCCAGTATGATCTCTAGTATTCTGGTGTCATCATCAAACAGTTTGATGTCACAACAGAGACCAATAGTAATATCATTTATGTAAACTAAGAACAGGAGAGGCCCCTGGATAGAGCCTTCGGGTACCCTTGCCTCAAAAGGAAGAATAGTTGATGTTTGTCCCCTGATCGTTACACACCGATGACGCGTTGGTTAAATAGCTACTGACAAGTTTTAGGTGCGGCTCCTCGATACCGAGCTGCCTTAATTTCAAAAGTAGACCTTCGTGCCAGACATGGTGAACGCTTTGCTGATATCAAGGAAAATAATTCTGCCTTATATATTATATATATATATTATTTTTCTTATTTGTTTGCAATTTATTTTAAGATGCATTTACATAGCATTTTAGCGGTGTTATACCCAGAACATTCTTAGGTTCAACCAGTTTGCAAATAAGGAAACAACACTGCTATAATCATTTTAGTGTACCTACATTGTAATTAAAATTCCCCCCCCCCCCAGCACATTGACACCGCTGTATTTCCCCTTTAGAGGATATATATCTTATTATTGTATATGCCCATGGAAGCTCTTAAATATCCAATCTATATATTTATTTCATTACATTTATGTTTACCTGATGATAGGAAACAGTGTGTGTATATGTCAGGCCTTATAAATACACTACATCGCTTTTCTTAGGCAACAAAATATGTCTAAAGCTAATATATCAAAAGTAATAAGAAAAACAGGCAAACTGTAACAATGGTTGTAACGTGTTGTAATTCATGTGGATCGTCTACTTTTCGCACGAACTTCCTGTCAAAATCTAACTATAGTTTTTACGCCAGTATTTCAACCTGTGAAAGCATAGTAGACAAAGCTACCACCTTGCTGTTCATTACATGTTTACAAACATACATGTCTTATACACCAAAATGTTTCAAACAATTTTTCACATCAAATAAACACCAGACAATATGGGCATGAATGGGAAATTTTTAGCAAATTGCCATGGCAACCAGCTCTGCATAGTACCACTTGCAATATCATTATGCGGACACAGTGTTGACTCCATAAGAACCACTGTGTATACTGGTTCCAGTATGCATACATTGATAATATTCATTTGAGCTCAAAGCATACACTGTTTTCCACAATCAAGCCAATATCTGCTTTTCTGGTAGTATTTTTTGTTTTGAAAATACAGCCCTTGGCATTCCTAGGTGTAATATTTTATTGGCACTCTCCAATCATGTTACCTAAGCACAGGCATAATTACCCGCGTGGGACCTTAACAGCAAGACCACCAGAATTTTCATTCACGATTCAAGCGTTTGTGTGCTGTTGTGTAGTTCTGCGTGCTGTTTTGTGTGATGTTGTGCAGGTCTGTGCACTTGTGTGGGTTGTTGCAGTAGTGTTGCTGTTTGGATCTTGACAGGAAGTTTGTTTGTTGACAAATATGCCTTTTGAGACCGAAATTCTTCAGCTATTACCCAATTGTCACCTTTATAATCCATATGTAATGTTTCCTTGGCACAACCGGAGGTACTTGTATTAAAACCAAATATATGCATAAGAATATTTTACCAGGATTCATGATTCACAGGAAGACGTGACACGCTGGAAACTGAGGGAAAAAAGCCCCCCCCCCCCCCAAAAAAAAAAACATCCACGAGAAAAACAAAGAAAAAGAAGTCTACAGCAGAAACACACAAAAAAGCCTTAAATAATACATGTGTATTTTGACACGTGGGGGCAGATCCATCAGTTTTATGATGTCCTATGAAAATAGAGGTTGGACAGTAGAAGCACACTGCAGGTGTGTAGACATCCCATGATGACAAACGCCAAGTCATATCCACCGGTTAGGTCAATTACCCATGCTGCAGTGAAAATAAATATCGGTAAATATACAGGGTATTCGGACATAAAATTAACGAAACTAAAATCTGGAGAATGAAATCTCTTTGGCGATTTCTCATTAACAATTTATAGTCGACCGCCAACTTGTAACTTTGCAAGAGGAGCAAAGCTTTTGGTGTTTTGCAAATGGTCACGATTAATGTTTCAGATAAGTTGTACTTGAGAAGCAGTTTTGAGCTCAGCTATGTTTTCAGTCAGCTGAGATTCCAGTCCATGTGTCGTCAGTCATCTGTCAACTATTCCCATTTTCGCCTAGAAAAACAAACTCTTTTTTTAGACATGTGTAGATAATGGCGGATTTGCAATTTGAATTGTAACTCATTGTGTGATAGTTGTGAAGACTGATGCAATGGGCTCTTGTAGTATATGACCTAAAAGAGCCTTATATCAACTCTCGCCATTATTTTTCATCAGCTGGCACGTGCAGAGCAGCCATTTAAACACTCCAGTATGATCTTATTGTACTTGGCTAGACGAATGTGGCCAAATGAATGATAATGTCTTATTGTCTACTTACCTGTTGTTGAAGATATCATGTTCCTGTCATGAATTAAAAAAAAATCCCGCTAAATACGTTCATATTAATTTGTGACTTCACTTACCTAAAAAAGGAATCACGAGAAAGGTAGCAACACCTTCAAACAATTCAATTAATCCTCTTCCTGTAGGCACTTTATCTATACCCATGATCTCCACCCCGAGCGGTGATTCAACTGCTGTGAACGTACCTTAAAAAGTGTGAAATCCTGCTGGATTGTCTACGCATGTCTGTTGCATGAAAACTTCATAACGCCACTATCAATGTATAGATACATACATATATACATATGCACACGCACGCACACACACACACACACACACACACACACACACACACACACACACACACACATATATATATATATATACAGGTATATATATATATATATATATATATATATTTACATAAATACGTTTTTATGGAAACTGCATGTGGAAAAAGGGCTGTATTGATTTCGGATCAAATTATTTAAAAAATCATATATATATATATATATATATATATATATATATATATATATATATATATATATATATATATATATATATATATATATATATATATATATTGTAAACAAAGTTTTAGGCTAAGTTACATTTACTGTGGGATGTGGTGACCACTACATATCTTTCATCTCGGGCATCAGCTAGGTGTCGGGTGCAGAGCATCTTGCTTGGCGTGAGTGCACTTTGCCACCAAGCTTTCTCAGTGTAGGCACTGTAATGGCAGACACGCACGTGTTGATTTGATGTTGAGAGACTCGAGAGTCCAGAGCGTCCACCAATGGTGATTATGTCAGTGAAATTTTTATGTTGAGATATTGTGTACTTTATCTGTTGATGTGTCACAATTTGTATTTCCTACAGGAACTACTTGAGTATGTTAATTTTTTTAAGGTTTACGCACCAGAGGAGGGAATACAGAAACAGAAACAGAAACAATGAGATGTCTGACAGGTACATGTATTTGCTGAGTATTAGACAATGTGTATGCAACTGTCGTGAGTTCCAATAATAAATAAAGCCTCACTCAAGGATTACACGAGTTCAAGAAATTGTTTATCTGCTTACTATTATCAGTTAAGCCACTAACGGGTGTTGAAAAATTCAGCATGGTATGTGGCATGCGAGGACTTTTGATAAAGATATTTTTAGTAATATCAGTATCAGTAATATACTTACCTGGCGACCTCTAGTTGCCTAGACCTCTGTGTCTGGGTCGAACGCCCATGAAATTGAGTTGAGTTCACTCACTTGACTCCTGAAAAAATGACTGTCCTGTGGTGCCAACTCTGGGTTCCTTTGGAACTGGCGGTGACTCCTGGTGCACATGGTCTCCACATCATCTTTCTTTTTTTGGAGATTGTTCAGTTGACGTCATCTTTAAGAGGGGTTTGGTTGGGTGGGCTTCTCTGGTGGTCGAGAGGTAAGTATGCTTACTAATACTGATACTACTAAAACATGTCATATTAGTTTTATAATGTTAACTCTCTACCACCATTTGCCGATATACAAACAGAATGGTGGAGGGTGTAACGTTACTGGCATATCGACTATATGTGACCACTTGGACTGAAGGCTTGGCGGTAATCATCAGTTCAAGTGAGACGGTAAGGTTTGAAGAGAAAACCTCAGAACTATGTGGAGTTGAGGCTGCCAACAGTGGAATCTGGCCAAAACCAGAAACACTCCTTACTGATCAGCATGTGACCACACTAAACCTCCCGGAACCACCAGCATGACAGCTGTCTGGCTCGTGGGCTGATGCTAATGGTTTCAGCTCCATTGGACCTGAGATTAGGTCAATTTAGCACAATGTGATGTGCCCACTATTAAGTGCCCCAACCTATAGAATACATGGGATCAACCACAATATCACTACAGTGTTATCACCAGGGCAACTCTAACGGGATCTGGAATCTCTAACAGATAAGTATCAGAACCCAAGCAAAGGAGCCTGTGATGCCCACAAAGGCATACATGCCTCACTCTAGCACTATTATGTCATGCAAGTAGTGCTTGTTGAAGGCTGAGACAATTGCCATCGGCAGGCCTGAAGAATGCTGACAACCGCAATGCTTTGCAGTGCATGCCAGGAGGCATTAATAGCTTGCACCTCCTGAGCTCTTGCTGAGACAAGCTGCAAAGCATCAGGTCTTTCCAGCAAGATCTCATAGGCTTTATGGCTGTCTGCTTAATCCGCGTAGCAATTGTGTTTCTGCAAACTTGCCCCTTATGTGGGTTACTCAATGGTAGGATGGGGGCTGATAAAAGTTGCGAGGTATGAACCAGGCCTTTCTAGCAAGATCTCATAAGCCTTAGGGTTGTCTGTTCAATCCACAAAGCAATCATATTCCTGCAAACTTGCTTCTTTTGTGGATTACTCAAGGGTACAATGAGGGCTGATCTCTGTCCCCTGAGTCCATCCATGCATGAAAAGTACCAGCGAAGGGCTCTGATGGGACACACAAGACTCTTTCCTCAGGGGGAAGAGCAGTATACATAACATAGAGGGTAAAACACTTGAAGGCCATAGCCAGATCTCGAGCCACTTGGCTCTTTGCAAGGAAGCCCAAGTGAGGCCTCAGGGTCACCTGGGAGTGGTCAGGTGACGATTGAAGTAGGTCATGAGCTAGAGCATGGATCTCACTTCTCTGAGCCTCCAAGGTGAGTGTTAACATAGAGAAAGTTTCCACATCCAGTACTTTAGGTGTACCCTTTTTTGGCCTTGGGTCCTCAAGGCACTCAAAGGGCCACTTCTTCAACAGGACTAAAACCAGCACCAGGTCCCACCGAGGTAGGACCTGTCTCAATGCTGGTCTGTTGGTGTAGAAGGGAGCGATGACCACAGACATATAGGGATTGCACTCACTGTGAGTGTCCAAGCCACTCACAAGGGTTGAAGAGATGGCTGATCGGAAACCCTCCACTGTTCTCAAGCCCTTGCCTAAGACTTCCAACTGATACAACAGGAAGTTGGCATGCAATGCACAGACCCCAAGAGTGAATTCCATGAGTGGCACAGCAGTCAGAAATTATGTTCCATTGAGCTGAGTGGACAGTTAGGGAAGAAGATTGAAACACTCCTGTGGCAATTCTACCTGAGACCGCTCCTGGTCTCTTGACCATCTGCCCTGTAGAGCGTGCTGCAAGGGGCGATGTTGAAGGCAACCAAGTGAGACCTGGGAGTCCATTGAGGACAGAGAGCCCAACAGAGTGAGCCATTGTTGCACTGAGCAGACCTTGGCAGTTAGGAGGGCTTGGAGCAGGGACAGAGGTCTCTCCCACCTGTCTTCCAAGGATGTAGGCAACCAGGTCAAACCGGGTGCCGAGAAAGGTGATTGTCCTCTGGCAAAAGACTGGACTTGCATTTGTTTTGGTTCACTATGAGGTCCAAGCATTGGCATACTTCCAGAACAGTATCTGTGTGATGCTGTAAATCCAGTTGCCACAGTGTGTGGATAAGCCAATCATCCACCTGACCAGTGGAGGTAAGAAGCAACTGTCTGTGTGAGCCTGGTAAACACCAGCAGGGCCATGGCAAGGATGAACAGAAGCACTCAGAACTAGTAAACTTGGCTGGCCCGTAAATGTGAATGGCAGATACTTCCCTGAAGTCTTCACGATTGGCATGTGGTAAAAAAGCAGGTCCCAGAGGTCCAGGAATGACGCCATCCATTCCTTGGGCCACAAGGCTGTTGCCACCAACTAGGGGGTCTCCATCTGAAACGTCCAGACTTCCAGGAAGGTGCTCACCATCGACAGCTCTATGCCTAAGCAACATCCTCCATCCTGCTTCGGGACCAGGGAGAGTAAAATGTAAAAGCACGGAGAACCTTGATCCTCAACTGGTTCTCTGGCACACTTGCTTTGCAATAAATGAAGGTTCCCCTTCTGTGTCTGCACTTGTTGATCAACAGCTCGCAACAACAAAGTCGCAAGAAGTGTTACCATGTCTGACCAATCTTGCTTGGCTTCCATGATGTGCATAGAGCCCCTGAAGTCATCTAGCAGAGATCCGATAGTGGCCAACAAGACATCGGAGTATGATGCCATAAGGATGGATCACCTGGCATATTCCTCCAATAGACTGAAGGTCTCTGCAGAAGCCATGGTGGACTTTGGCTGCCGAGCAACAAACTCTTCCCATTTTAAGTCCAAGGGCAGTAAACCTGATGGAGAGATCTGCTCAGGTGCTGAATACCACCTCCCCTTGACATCTGTCTCAGGGAGGAGTCACCCTTGCTACAAACCCCAAATATTGAGGGTTTTACAGGAACCTGTGTGCCACGAGTCAAGATTTTTGAGTTGATCTAAAAACTCAGGCACAAAAGGTGAAAAGAATATGAAGGTACATTGCCGTGTGTCCTCCACAGACAAGCCCTGGCAGGACAGTGTAACAGCCCCACGCCTCTCCTCCTCTGGTGAGACAATATCTAGGTCATAAACCAAGCTCTAATTTTCTAAAAATGCTGAATTAGCATAGAATAAATTGGTTGTAAATATTTTTGTATAAAAAACGGGGCATCTTATATTTCCATTAAGTTGAAGAAAAAATAAAGGAAGATTCCAAAGAAGACGCAATCGGGAGTAGTATAGAGGAACATGCCTTGCATACTGTAGTTCTAGAAATTGTAGCGCTCATCTCAATTTAACGATATCAGTGAACTTACTCGATGAGTTGAATTAACGTGTGCTAAAACATCTATGCAAAATAATGTTTACACAATAGAACCAGAAGATGTCGTCGGAGTTTAAGAGTTGTATGGGGAACTTTGCGGGCTTCCAAGTAAGCACTTTGCAAGGATGTCATACAATAGCAGTAACTTTTGCACTTGAACATATGCTGGTCGAGTCCGAAGTGACAGCAGGATAGAGTCTCCTCGGCAAGCATGTCAGCCTAAGGAGAAATGGGGCAGAAGTTTCCATTCAAGGGAAAAGAGTTCATATTCGTTCATTGCAAAATTTGTGAGGTGGGCCACACTGCAGGATCACCGGCACTTCTTGCACGGTGCATTTTAATTTTGCACAGCCATCAATATGCGCTGAAATTTCTGATTTTAGACAAACACTACATGTACGTTAAATAAAGTGTGCGCTACAATTTCTACAACCACAATAATAAAGCGGGTTTATATCGGTAACAACAGAGGTAAGTGTGATTTGAAAGACGGTGGTTACAAAGGTGTGCACATGTTTGAAAGCTGCGTTTTTTGCTGTTAACATTATCAATGTTTAGGCAGAAACCAAATTTATGTTTCAAGGTCAACAGCATAGGTCATTAGGAAACATTAATCTATTTGAAGTGTACAAGACCAACGTGATAAAGGGACACAATCAGGACGACGGGTAAGAGACAGCCAGGCGAGGTTATCAAAAACGCAATATATTTATACATACATATACATATAACGCACGTTTGACAGACATATACAGATCAGTTATTAGACATATTTTGCAGGTTACAGGCACTGTCATTATTATTATTATTATTATTATTATTATTATTATTATTATTATTATTATTATTATTATCATTATTATTATTATCATTATTATTATTATATATATATATTTTATATATATATATATATATATATATATATATATATATATATATATATATATATATATGTGTGTGTGTGTGTGTGTGTGTGTGTGAAATGTGAAAATTACAGCCCCGTTTGGTGCTTAAAGTGGACGTTGACGTTAGCTTGGTCAGTTGCCGTGTTGGCAGGCCCTAGCAAGAGCACATTCTGGTTGTGCTTGAACAAGTGGAATTATGCTTCCAGGTTCCCGAAAATTGCAATTTATTAGGCTTCAAGTAAATCGTAGTGTCTTCCACTAACTCCCTATCATTACACAGCCCTGTTTTTCTTGACAGTATCGGAAAATTAATGTTGCCTTCTCTATTTTTATATAAATGTTCCATGTCTCTTTTTTACAAACACGTTTTTAGCGACTGTTGCGTTCTCTTTTTTATATATAAATGTAGCATGTCCTTTTTTTGCAAACACATTTTTAGCAACTCTCGTTTGGCAACCTTTAATGAAACCATGTCTTTTGAAGAAACGAGAACACCACATGGATACTGGGTGGTTCTGGTAGGCCCAGGCTTCTAAAATCGTCTACTTACCCGAAAATAAGCCAAATAATGCAGAAAATTTGAGAAAATCTTCATATCCGATAGCAAGGTATGAAAATATAAAAGTCAAAGACGCCAGTGAACTGAAGAGCACACAAATCATAAATCTGTTGACCCGATCTCCTACATATCCAGCGGGAACTCTGGACAACGTCTGGACCATTCCATTCATGCTTGACAAGATGACAGCGTTTTGTTTGCTTATGCCACGGCTTATTGCAAAGGCTGGGAGAAACAGATCCATGACCAAGCGAATAAGTAGACTTGTCACTCTGTGAGCAGAATATACCAAAAAATTTATATCCGCTAGCAGGCACGGATCAAACATTTCACGAAATATTTTTCGAAACCTCTCTTGTTTATGATTCTTTCTGATGCTGCGCTTTGCAGCTCTCTCTGCTGCCTTGTTAAAAGGCTTCATAATGCATGACTTAGGTCTCCTCATATCATTAGGCTGTGTCAGTATTAGGGGTAAGCAACAGATGTGGAGCGTTGCATATGTGACGTATACAATCCTCCAGCCCCATCGATGCACAATGTGGTGGCAAAGTGCAGGGAACACAACTGCACCAAAGCCAAACGCACCCATCATCAGGCCGTTCGTAAAGGCAAGGTGATCTGGGAAAATGCGCTGTATCCATATATCCATGCTCATTTTTGCACCTATACTCCCCATACCTTAAAAATGAATAGTCAATTAAAACTGCACACGATTATGTGTCACACTCACGGAAAAAATGCATGCACAATTATATTCATGATGCTACGTAGACGTAAGGGCACATCCCACAGGATTTCCAAATGGTGTTTATTTCCCTGAAAAGGTACAAAAATAAAGAACAGGTTGTCCCAGCAATGCGTTGGGCCTATGCATAGGCGCTCCTTCAAATCTATGCAGGGAGTGCATGAAAGTCATGCTGGGGTGGGCTTTTTTTTTATAAAGAATGTCTAAAAGTTCCACGCAATTGCCTTGCCATTAAGGCAATAATTACATGCTGAGCATGTCCAGTCGTAGTCTATACGGAATTAACCTTCACATGCTTTTAATGGGATCGCCTGTCAAGACATATGTGTTTGCTTGCAACACTATACAACAGTCCTTCTGAGTCACCATTTAAAATTATCAGTGGCGCAAAGTGAGTGTGTTCAGCATGCAATAGGAGACATTCATATTTAACTGCGATCCTGCTCACTTCCTGTGTTGCCGGGGCAACAGACTGATGCTTCCACCATGATCAGGGCAGATTTCTATTATATACTACATAAACATCCATAAATAACACCTTTTCAACCAAAAGAGAGCCCATTTCTAATTATTTTAGGCATCCTTTACGTTTCAAATATATGTTAATACATTTTCTTAAGATTATTGTGTGTTTGTTATGTTCATTTTGTTGAGAAAGTACTTTTGACCATGCTAAATACATAGATTTGTCCTGATGCAGGTGGCTCCCTCTTTTGCTCAACAGTAGTTAGAGTAGGGCCGCATCTAGATATGAATAGATCCTATTACAAGGCCTATGTGCCTGGTCAGTCTCGGCATCGGTACCTGATTGTGTTCTGAAGCAAACATACTTCCAGCCTTTGAATATAGTAGTAAGCAATTTTTGGATTTGTATTGCATTTTTTAGTCCAGAAGAGCCAATAGTTCAGGTATGTTTGGCCGAATGTGCGGGAGAGTAATCTAAAGCAGTTCCGTACTGCTGTTAGATATTCCCGGAGATTTACTGTAGAGGGCTCTCTGCATATTTCAGACAGACGTCATGTTCCTAAGGCCCCAGCAATTTGTCTTCCATTTTGGATTTCAGCTACAGTTTGATAAAACAGCTGCGAGGAAGTAACATAACTGCTCTGCCTGATCCACTGGCATTTTCATCATCATATACCATGGTAACTCGGTATACGAAAAGAAAATATCAAACGGCTATTTCATTAAGTTATGCCATAAAACAAAGGACGTACCTTCAACGTCCTCCGTCAATATTAAACTACACTCACTATATTTTAATTAAAAGATAATGATTGTTTCTTAAGAACCAAGGACTCTTACCCCTGCATTACCGATTAGACCATTTTTGGGCAAATTTGAAGGTCATAGGAAAGCCTCTGGCCTTTTGGGCTCAGCAAGAAGCCATATGGGTCATGATTTTACAACTTAAAGTGTATGTATACAACATTACATTCGGTCCTGGCTTCAACACTGTGAGATAAGTATATGGTATGGAAGGCGAGACTTGTTTCTAATACTGTCCAATTCTTTATGGATTTGTGTTGTACACTTACCACGTTTTCACTTGGTGCAATTTTTTTTTCTGTCACGTGACTGACCATAGCGATCTTTAACCATCAAAATACAGCATCTGCTAAATGAACCTTCAATCTTTTTACTGTTGTTGCTCATAGGTATGCAAAACTGCCTGCCCTGACTAACATATTTCCCATTTTTGCAAGGTTTTAATGTGCAACACCAGTTAATAATAATATTGGATATATTTTGTATTCCCAGTGGCTCTAACAACGCGCCTGGTAAAGGTTTCACCTGAAACGTCTTCATATACTTTTATTTTTAATTGATGACCAACATTAAGTACAAAAAAGCTGTCACTGGTCGTTGCTGTCAATGTGTAGTAGTGGAGGAGTTAAAACTAAAGCACTGTCCTTAGTCTATCTATTGTCGCACGAGTATTTAGTAAAGTAGTAACCGTGGAAAAGTATTGAGGAGTCACTTTATTGGCGATATTTGCTTGAAGCTTATCCAAAGGTTATCTTCATCCAAATGAGAAAATTAAAATACATCTCTGAAATATATTAAGAAAACTACTCATATTATCCATTTTCAAAACCATTGCTAGTGGTTTACATATTGATTCTTAGTGTCATCATAATTCAAAAAGTTCATGAAAAGTCAGAACAAATACCCTGCTTGCGTACATACTGTAGTGCGATATGCGGGACAAAATTAAAATAAGATGTCCCCAGGTTACCCTGTGTACAAAATTAAATGATAAAAGCAACTGTTCAAGGCACTTGCTTGCTGAGTGTGCTTATTGATTGTGGAAGTTCGGAAGGTAATACGATACACGGTCAAAACCTTTGGAAGTAAGGCATGAAAACAAATTGACAACTTTTAGATCTGTGTCAAAACCCAAAGAAAAACAGAAACATAAGGAAGGCATCCAATCGCAATCGTGCTAACTGGTACACTAAGCTTACACTGATCAAAGATGACCACATGAATTGAATGCGAGTTAAAGATGCATGTCAACACTCATACGTTTTGTTCGAGAAAATAACAAATGTAAATTTTAAGTGTTAAATAAATAAAAGGCCGGCGCCAGGTTGTGAAAAAAAAAAACTTCACATTCTGTGTTTTGAGTAAAGTTGAATGTTTGTACCTAATTCAAGATACCCGCCAAATTTGAAGAGTAAGGCCTATCCTTCACGACAATTAAGTGAACTTGAAGAAATTATGTTGAATTGTATTGTAAACATGTTTATTTAAAGAACTGGAGCGCCTAATAGTTACAAAGCAGCTAATCTGGCGGTTCCCCAGTACAATCATTGACACACACAGTATGTACACGACAAACAGGACATTACGAGGAGTCTGTTTGCTATTTTCAACAGTACAATGCCAAGCAGTAGTTAAGAAAACAATATCAATAAATGAAACGTCTCGACTCTATGATAAATGTATGTGCTGTAGAAAAAATTACAACATTCTGTTCATTTGAAAGATCCGCATTGCCACTTAGCATTATTTCCAAAAGTCTGTCTCTAACGAGATCAATGAACAAGTTTGGATTTACACCTGGGGCAAGCACGCTGACAACAGCATTCAAGAGTTTACGCCTTTGAGTATATGTAGAGGAGAAAAGACGCATACATAATATTCTTCGGGTGATAAGGGCCGTAGGCTTGAATGTTGCAATACTTCAATATTGTTCATATAAACATATTGAATGAAAATAAATGACAGCATAATAATTAATATGCCCAAAGTGAGCCACTTATGTTTATTAACGATGCTGTCTTCATTATGTATAATTTATGAAATATATCAATACCATCAATATAGATAGGCACAGGATGGTATGGCTTTTTCCATCTCACCATATATATATGGAGAGAGAGAGAGAGAGAGAGAGAGAGAGAGAGAGAGAGAGAGAGGAGAGAAGAGAGAGAGTGAGAGAGGAGAGGAGAGAGAGAGAGAGAGAGAGAGAGAGAGAGAGAGAGAGAGAGAGAGAGAGAGAGAGAGAGAGAGAGAGAGAGAGAGAGAGAGAGAGAGAGAGAGAGAGAGAGACTTGCCAGCCAAACCCAGCTTTTCTCTTTTGCGTTTTGGAAATGTTTTAAAGTAAATAAGTTTGGAAATAGAAACGCTTGAGAAGATTTGTCAGACCTGCTCCATTCATATTCATGTTTCAGATGAAATGCAAGCTTACCATAGAGGATCCCGTATGAAATGTACAAGATGAAAAAATTTCTGATAACGGCACTGGCGACGTAACCAACGCTTGCAGTTACTATTCCCATCACCAACACCTTGACACAACCATGACGGGGTATTAATAATCCTGCTGCCAGTCCTAATAAAGAAGGAAGGTTGGTTAGCATTTGGGCACACGAGGAGAATGGCTTCGTCAGCTCAATCGATATATGATGTAATGAGTTGGCCAGAGTCTATCATGCAAAATATACTGGTACAAAGTACAAAGCTTGCATTTTTTACAGAATGCTATATGGGATATATATATATATATATATATATATATATATATATATATATATATATATATATATATATATATATATATATATATAAGTAATCTCTATTGCACGGGAAGTCATCAGACCAAGATAACGGGATTCGATATATTCCTGTATAGCACAAAGTACAGCACAGAACACAAAGAAGTATTTAGTATTGTCATTCGTATACAACGGCGAAACTATGCCTGACCAACTAGTGACAAGTTGCCGTAGTCCTCCACAAATCAAATAAAAAAGAATTGCTGGGTGACAATGG
Source organism: Hermodice carunculata (assembly GCA_964020975.1). Lineage (NCBI taxonomy): Eukaryota > Metazoa > Annelida > Polychaeta > Eunicida > Amphinomidae > Hermodice > Hermodice carunculata. The sequence continues at coordinate 77,045,013 of OZ026621.1, forward strand.
AATTCTAGCTAACACTTAGTTGGCGATACACGATCCCAGTCAGCACTCACAGGACTATTTTTCCGGTATTCTATTAGAAGTTGAAATGTCGATGATGATGTGTCTTATTTGACCTTTAAAGGTCACCGAAGAATGAAAACAAATGATTTGTATTATCGCTGGCTCAGTTTGAATGCACAGGTTTACATAAAATACTCATGGCAGAAGTCATATTTTACAGATATACAAATATATATTCTGTCAAGGTCTAACTTTGACGACGGGCACGACAATTTGTTTTTCCGCTTAAAGGTCCTCTTGATTGAGCATGTTCAAATTTGATACATGGGTGACTCATGGGTTGTTCTCACCATACGCTGCGATTTTTTTTTAATTGATGTGAAAATATTACTTTTACTCACATTTTTGTTTTAAGAACTCAGTGTGCCTTCAATCGTCGCTTTCCGTTGATTTCCGTTACCCGCAAGGCGCGAAAGGCTTGTGACGTCACAAACGCAACACCGCTGGCTGACAGGGAAGACTCCGACCATGCTGGCGAGCTATGGCTGTCAAGTGTCACTTGATTTAAACATATTTTATTCACTCTTTATCAACAGGATTAAAAATGCATGTAGAAATATTCATTTTTGTCCGTCTTCCCGCCCAGGATGAGTCGGTGTGTTGCTGTCAATTATAGCAATACAAGTTCTACAGCTTATTTACATTCCCCCAAAGACCTGAGGTTACGGAGAGCGTGAACTTGCACAGTCAGTATTTACAGAGACAAGTGGCAAGGCCCTGGGAACCGATCTAACCAATGTGGCAAACACTTTGTGGAAAGTGACTTTGATTTGTCAAATGTAACGATGTTTAGGACAGGTTTGGCGAGAAAAAAGCTGCGGCTGTTGCCAAATATGGTCCCATCGCTGGCCAATGGAAGTATTCATGGAACTGGCCAAATTACATCACTCATAAAACCAGAAACAGTGATTCATTGCTTTTTTTTCTCCAGTATTTACAATTTAATGTTCAGTATGATTTTGATTTAAAAGCTTGCATAACAGCAAAATATAGGTCTAGTAATTCAACGACTGTTACAATGTATCACATAATTATCAATTGAATGTCACAGTAACAACGCCGGTCTTGACTGTTGTTACAAAGTAAATGGTTAAATACACTATAGTTTTGTTACAATGTCATTGTAACAAAACTTTAGTGTGTTTCACCATTTCGATTCAATTGATGGAAAAAAACGGGTGGAAACATGGACAAGCAAGGACCGATCTTGTTCCATAGACAGGTATAGGGTTGAACAGTCTATAACAGGTTGAGTTAGCTGGCCATTATTATGTGTCCGTCCAATCACTACTGTACCTTGCGAGGTGTTTCATCCCATACCCAGATAACATTTGTTTGTATAGCTACCACATTCACGCCTCACCTACGCAGCTACCAAGACCAGTGAGCAGCTGGCTTTTCATCTTTTTCAGTCATGTGCCAGCGTTTGTGACAGTCCACGGCCAGCTCCTAATAACCGGGTGCACAAAATTCTAGGTACCTTTGTCGTTCATATGTAACCATAAAATAAGTCAGTCCCAGGAAAATATTTACCATTGTTACATAATGGATACGATCTGACATAAAGAATATCATAAACACGAGTACCGATGACAATGTATACAGCAACGTAAATTACTGCCCTCCAAGGGTCGTGAGTTTACTGCCGGGTACAAGTTATAGTGATATTGAAAGCTATATTCATAAATGCAATCTTATATTTAATCATATATGGACCATACATATGGGAAGGGAAAATTAACTGTTTATTTGGACTTTGATATACCGTAGGCGTAGGTCGTAGCTTTTTTTGAATTTGAAACACAAGTATAAGACCTGGCCCATCCTGACGCAAATTCCAATTTATTGCATTCATGCTTGTTCTTGTCAAATGGAATCTTATATTTTTTTTATAGGAATATCTCTTTTGCAACGAATTATCATTGTCCAGACAGCAAGTTGGGATTGTCTGGCTGTACCACGGTACTGGTGACGGTAGGGTTCTGGGCGTCCCCTCATGTGTGTAAGGCTGTATGATCGTTTCCTCTGCTGCTTCAGCTTTTCTCATGAATTCTTCTTCATCGTCACCAGACCACGTACATAAAAAACTCAATTCATACTCCCCAAAATCACTATGCTCTGTTGTATCTGTCATAACTCTTGGCAAACTGAAGGCACTCTGGCTTATAACACATACACCGTGGCCAGAGGGTTGCGTTTGTGACGTCAGTAACACTGTTCCACATTGGGCCATGATCGGAGAAAGTTAGCGCGCTTTCCTGTCGTAAATTTGACGCACTTTTGGAGCTAAAAAAAAACACTATTCGAAAATGAAATTTAACATTTTGGTTTTCGTATATCATTTCTAACGACCCTGAACATCAACTTTTTAATTTGTGGTACCCATTCCATCAATAGGACCTTTAATTGACTGGGTACCCGGGTACTACAAGCGTACCTTGCGAACGCGTCTTTCCCACATGTAGAAATGTAATCGCTAAAAAAGAGCTCCCCTTACCTCAGATCAGACTTTTCACCAGGAATTTTATGTGTCAGCTCAAATAATTCAGGTAAGTTATAATAGATCTGTAATGTGAAATCAGACTGTTAAATGCGTGTGACACACGTGAGGTGCGTGTGAGTTGGCAGGTCTGCCAGGCACGGCAGAATTGCTTGTGTATCTGCACCAAATCATGGAAATAGGATGTATTCATATCTAAATGCGGTCCTACTCTAACACCTATTGAGCAAAAGAGGGAGCCACCTGCATCAGGGCAGATCCATGTATTTAGCATGGTCAAAGTACTTTCTCAACAAAATGAACAACACAAACACACAACGATACTAAGAAAATGTATTAACATAAATTTGAAACATAAAGGATGCCTAAATTGATTAGAAATGGGCTCTCTTTTGGTTGAAAAGGTGTTATTTATGGATGTTTATGTAGTATATAATACAAATCTGCCCTGATCATGGTGGAAGCATCAGTCTGTTGCCCCGGCAACACAGGAAGTGAGCAGGATCGCAGTTAAATATGAATGTCTCCTATGGAATGAATTTGCTGTTACATGTATGAACACTTGACTCGAGGACTTCGACTCCCATTTGCACAGTAAGCATTCATATATCTCATTTACAATAATTATGTGGCAGTCTAAATTTCAGGAAAAAATATTTCATTCACAATGTCAAAAAACGTTACGTCTATCGTCTTCATTATCGAGTACCAGACTCGTTGGTTTCTTGAGGGTACCCGAGTCTAGTACGTGGTTCCCACTGACGATCTCACTCGAGTATGCGGTTCCAGTGTCTTCGACGAAATTAATTCACTAGTTTGTACCCATGTGCTCAGCGACATATCGCTTCATATTTTGCTTTGCACCTACCCAAACCTACATGTCTGCCTGTCTTTGCTGCTGACATAATATTTGAGTTTTTTGCGTGCATTTAACATGTTCAATTTTGAACTTGCCTGTATTTCCAGGAATCTTAAATTGCTATGTATCAAGGAGGACATGTTCTCGCTGAACTAACTCATCTTGCATACAGTTAAAATGGAATAAACTGTATATTGTCCAAGTTCTTCAACACTTCACGTGCTCTAAGACTTATATCGACGTGTTCTTTTGTTTATTTGATTGCCAGTTGGTTTCCGACTCTAATCGGCAATTTAGGAAAATAAAGAAAAAAAAAACCCGTAAAACATCAAAAGAATACTTGAAAATTTCATTTCCAAGCACCTACTTAAAATTAAAATGTTGGCTTCTTACTTAATTTTGTTAAGACATTCCTTGATGACAATTTCAAAGCAAATAAATCGTGATAGTCTTGTTTTGTCTCTTCATATTACTGCTTCATGTCCATTTTTTTAATTGAGATGAAAGGATGTGTTGAAAAGTTGCACAAATATCCCCACATGGGTCGTATTTGGCCACATTGGTTCTTTAAAGGTCATTTCAAGGTCATCTTAAAGTAATAAATCCATCACTTTTCATCCTCCCTATGTATTCCTTATCAACCAAAGATTTAATATATCAAATGTTGCGCATCCAGCCGAACAGCACGAGGAGACTTCGTGGGGAATTGGCTCACATTTGAATTATAAAATTCAACTTTCTGTGTGAAAACGCACGACTGTGTCCAATGGAAATCATTACTCCTGTTTAGGTTTTGATGTACACTTAATACCCTTTGTAACTGTTCTGGCGGGCATAACCTATTGGCACAATAATTAGGGTAAACTCACATTTTTACAGGCACTGATTAAGGGGTAGCACCAGGAGTGCACATCAGCACGCCCTAAAATAAATAAATAAATAAATAAATAAATAAATAAATAAATAAATAAATAAATAAATAAATAAATAAATAAATAAATAAATAAATAAATAAATAAATAAATAAATAAATAAATAAATAAATAAATAAATAAATAAATAAATAAATAAATAAATAAATAAATAAATAAATAAATAAATAAATAAATAAATAAATAAATAAATAAATAAATAAATAAATAAATAAATAAATAAATAAATAAATAAATAGACAGACAGACAGATAGACAAACAAACAAACAAATAAATAAATAAATAAATAAATAAATAAATAAACATATGAATGAATGAATGAGTGAATCAATCAATCAATCAATCAATCAATAAACAAACAAACAATCAAACAAACAATAAATAAATAAATAACGGCTCAGACCGTGTTGAGCTGAAGAAAGTTAGTATCGCCATATCCGCAAGACCAGACCATTTCATTTCGTATTAGAACAGTATATTTGTTTCGACATGTGTTGGGGAAAGAATCTGATACTCGATATATTTGGATTAATCGTAAGATCACAGTTCAATGTAATGATTATTAAAACTTTTTGATGGTGCCTAATATGTGGGAAATCCAATCAGCGCTCTACATATAGTTTATCTCATATCCAGTACAGTTAATATCCATGTGAACAGTACTTGTGTGACCTGATGATTACTGGATAATTGTAGATAAAGTATTCTTTCAAAATATGATTTGTCGAATTAGTCTTTTTTATTCCCTTGTTATCAACAGCTACATACAGAAATACCTGGTGCATTTGACCAGAAAAAAGGAAAGCAGTGGCCGAAATACTACTGCATGTAAAATATGCATGCAAAATTTTTGTAAGACTGTATACTGTAAGCTCCAAATTCCAAAATACGCCAAACTGGGTGAAGAATATTTGTTTGGCTAAAGAACGCAAGCAATCGAAACCACAGAAAAGGGTTAGTCCATACATTGACAACATGAAAAAGACACCCACATCAATCCAAAAGACAAGCCTGCCACTACAATTTTGTAGTATACTTTTCATGCAATCCACCTGTCTGTTTGGATTTACCTGCTATTCCCTCTGTAATCGATTCCATCACATTGATGCCAGATGTAACATAAGCTGGTTGTCGGAAGTCCTCTAGTAATGCTACATAGAGAACTCCATTCCCAGCAGGAGCTGAAAACAGCAACATTGCTAGCCACAATGAGGCTAGCAAAACCCACCGTTGATAGCCAGATAACTCCTCATGCATTGTGATATAATCCTTTTGCACCGAATGTGCCGGGAAATAACAAATGTTTGACTAGATGCTCAGTTCTATTATCACCAAAAGCAGGCACGCGAATGGCATATCATTCGTTTGATGACCAGATGTTCGTATTTGTTCGCTATAAGCCTAATATATACCCACATCTAAACTTTGAACATATTTGAAAGGTGCATACACACCGTGACATATGTGCCGGTACGCATCTGGCGTCAACAAGCTGCCGCAGCATCCAGTAACGATAATGGGAGACAGTGTGATGCCAGGAAAATGTCTTTTATAAGACGCCATGATTGGTGGTTTTCCCAGTTACAATGCACATAATTCAGTGAAAAGACTGGCTGAATAACAAGGGTAACTTTACTGTAGGTAAGACGGACCATCACGCTATGCTGCACAATATTACACATGTCATCAGTAAACAACTGTTTTAGCATGTTTTTCCTTTTATATTTAATTTCATATAGTATATATTATTCCGCCATACCGTTTGTATTATTCAATATGCAAAAACAAACAAACAAACAAACAAAAAAAAAAAAAACAAAAAAACAAAGAAAGCAAAAAAAAAAAAAAAAACAAAACAAAAACAAAACAAAACAAAACAAAACAAAACAAAACAAAACAAACAAACTAACCAACAAAAAAAAAAACAAAAAAAAACAAAACAAAAAAAAAACAAAAAAAAAAAAACAAAAAAAAAAAAAACAAAAAAAAAAAAAAACAAAAAAACAAAAAAAACAAAAAACAAAACAAAACAAAACAAAACAAAAAAAAAAAAAAAAAAAAGAAAACAAACAAACAAGCAAACAAACAAACTACCTACAGACTGGCCGGAATGCTTTACTGAATAACCACAGCAACTTTCCATGGCTTGGACCTAGTTAATATAATTTTCAAGATTCACCCTGCCTGGAAAGGTCAGTTGTGATATTCTATATTAAAATCCTTCAACACAAACAATTTTTTAAATACGTCACCGCTAACTTTTGTGCTATGTGAAGTAGGCGAAAACCACAATACTACCATGTCGATGATCTGTAAATATACCAATCAATCTCTTGTGCCCATTTCAATGCCAAATAGACGTTATTTTCAAAGCAAGCAAAATGGAGAAAAAAAAAAGGTTTCAACTATATTTTACCAACAGTCTTTGGCAAGAATTATGTAAGAATGGAACGTTATTGACTGACATAAACATATCGTAATGGAAGACCTACCAAACTTACAGAATAAAATGGAAGCCAGTCAACGACTTGTTTTTAAGAAAGGCAGAGCAACCCGTCAACATGTCAGTTTGTGCTACCGACCATAGTTAACGTAACCCGCTTGCAGAGAATTTTTCTTTTCTCTCTCTTTTGTTCCTTTTCACTTTTGCTATTTTTTTTTTCAGTTGAGTTTCAATGTATGGCTGCCGTCGCAATATGCATGTACGATTCGATGATAACCGGGATGCGTTTGGCATTGCCAGCAAGAAATGCATTGGTATGATAATCAGAGAACCAGCACGTTGTTCCGAGGGTAAAAGATATAGTTGCACAAAAAACTTTCGAAAGCAAAGATGCAAAAGCACCACGCCCACCCAGTACTGCAGTACTGTCATTATGTGCATACTTAATGCTGGAAAATCTGGGTTAAAGTATAAAGTTCCGGGAGCCTCGAAAATACCCTCAGGCTTACAACTAGATGACGATCCATTCAGAGTCGCAGGTGTGCTCTCACAGATTGTTTTGGGCCAAGATGGAGATAAAAATTCAATGTGATTGTGTAATATGAATGCACCACAGGGGACAAACACGTTTGGCTATGAAGGGAGGCCTTGGTTCCAGTTTTTAGTGGGAACACATGACCACCTGATGGCACTGAAGCGGTTCGAAAACAAAACCAGGCCAAATTTCTGTCGTCTTTTTCGTGATTGAGTGTTCGTCTTTGTGTTTCTTATTTTAGTGTTTTCGCATTCTTGCTTTCTGTTTATATTTTCATATATTCCTGTTTTTGCTTTAGACAGATTTTAGGTGGCCCTTTTGTGCCACCATACGAACGAAAAATTTTCGACCGGTAACTTACTGCCCAAATGTTTTCAAAAAATTCAATCGAATCCGCGGTAGCAATAAACAGAAATTTATCGCTTACCTGAATGGTCTTTTAGTCATGAAAAGGTTCTTTTCAATTGTTAACAATTTAAATGTTGACATTTAGACCTTCCCTTTGACCTCATAAACCATGACCAGGAACCGTGAACTGCTCAGAGAATGCTTAAGACACACTAGCCAGTTTTATGATAAACGTTACTACGCGTCTTGAATAATGTACATACCAATTCTTGCTACACCACAAACAAAAAGAGATAAAAAACTAGAAACGAAGATTAACTTCAAAGTACTTCTGTCTGTGTGCCTGCAAAATTTACATAAATTTAGATGCAACAACTTTTGTTTATGGTTTATTGAATGCACCTTCAGTACAAAACTGTAAATTGAAGTTGGAAGTCACCTCTAAATATAATAGTTTTGAAGATGTTTAACACTGAAACTTCTGAAGCGCCCCTAATTAGCATACATTACATTTTGCAACGTCTTTTTGTGGTTCTTTGGATGCGCCAACCGCAAAAGCCCACGAACTGAAGTTGCAATGGTACCTCTACCTTAAATAGCTCTTAAGATATTTAACATTTTAACTTTTAAAGTGCCACTAATTTGCATCAATTAAAATTCTATAGCTTTCCTCTGTTGTTTATTGAATGTGCCTATTACACAAATCTATAGACTGAAGATAAAATAGCACGTCTACCTATAATATTTTTGGGTTCATTCAATATTTAAAATTTTGAAGTGTTCCTAATAAACATAAATTATAGTTTTACAAGTTTTGTTTGTAGTTCGTTGGTTTTACCTATAACACAAACCTATGAATTAGGCTTGGAATGGGGCATCTATCTATTAGAGTTTTGAAGATATTCAAGATTTAAATTTTCAAATGGCCCTAATTGGCGTGATTTTCAAAATCATCATCTCTCCTCATAAAAAGACACGTCTTCATATATGGAAATGTAACCAAAATAGATTATCTAAGTGTAATAGTTTCCGAGAAAATTGTCGGACTACTTTGTTGAGAAAGAGAGGAAGAGAGAAAGAGAGAAAAAAGGAGAGAAAGAAAGAAAAAAGAAATAGAGAAAGAAAGACAGAAAAGAAAAAGAATGTCTGTGTTGGCACACAGACATAACTACAATTTGTATAGAACGTTCATCCTGGGTTCAATGAACATATTAGAAATCACTGATGCGGACGTTTTACGCCATCTGATTCTTGTGACACATGTACAAGATTCGGTGGTCATTCCAGGTGTGAAAAAAGATGCTAGTTTCGCCAGAAAAGGTAATGTTGGTCTTTCTCATGCATTGTTTATCATACACAGTTATGCAAGCTGCATTGTGCTGCTTGAAAAGCTGATGCTTGTGGCTTTAAAACTTGATAGCGCTCGTTGTCTGTTGTCCAAAAAGGCATTTCTTGCGACACAAATATATTTGTCGAGCAAAACAGTAAACTGTGTTGAGAAGGGAACTTTTCATGCACATGGTGAATGAACTGATATTTTGTAATTTGCCAACAAATGTAGAGCAACATTTAAGTGGCAATAGGTGCCAGCATCGTGACAAAGCGTCCCTGGTAAGGGATCATGCAAGATAAAAAGAAAAAAAACTTTCCAAAATTCCGAGAAATCCCGGAATGGGGGAAGGGGTCAAACGGAAAATCGGAATTTCACCAATTTTCTAGAAAACCATAAATTAACACTGTTATTTTAGGGTAGCGGTATTTTTCTTAGTGCGACATCTGGCGAGTAAAAATACAAGCACAGATACATTATTTCTTTGCACGGCCCTGATGGGGTGTTTTCCAGGTACGCTCACACATGATTGACAAAATGTTGCGGCATTTTTTAAGTCGACGTCTTACTGCCACATAAAAGTATTAAGTTTCTTCAAAATGATGGCTAATGTACTTTATAAGATCTTTGTATTGTACTTTAGGCCTAACGGTTGAAAATTGACACAACAATGTAAAAACAGCGGTAAAATTACATTTGTTTGTGTTCTCCGCAGGACTGGATCACTTGCGGTAAACACTGCATGTTTGGATCATTGATCATTGGGAAGTTCAGAAATTTGTTTGTATCAGTAAAATACCTTCTCCTTGGCTAAGTGTGACTGCAATGGGGGTTAATTAAGCCAAACATCGCTATTTCAAAAGTTCGAAAAGTTATTCAAACGATCATTTCTATTAACTGATGGTGATGTAGTCAGATCGTCATATGATGTCTTTGAATAATTTATGCTGACGATTAGTCACGTGGACCAATAGGGGCACGGCGATTTCCCAAACGATCATCTCCGCCTGGACTTCTGCCAAGATTTCAACACCATGCCGTTGGTGAAAGCATGGATGTAGGGCATGATAAAAGCGGCAAATCTGGCTGTTATGATGCTGTTAATGTGTGAACATTTTCATAGGATTAGGACTGAGGTAGTTCTTCTGAAGCTTTCTGTTATGATTGCAAGACACATGAAAGGATATTCACTGTACTTTTGGCACCGATGAAGGTAACGTCTTGACTCTTGTGCCTAAACTCCATTTGACCTTCGAAAGTTTTGCCAAACATATCAGTTTTGTCTTCAATAAATCTAACCGCTAATTGTGAATTACTTGTAAAATAAACAAGATGATAAGATTTGACGCTGTGGAAATCAATCACACTTGGTAACAGTAATTTCCAACAAATCGCTGTAGAATAAATATATTGCAATGTTGGGAGATGTGTCGCATACCGCGTCTGACACTGGCGGCTAGGAATGCATCAGATTCCGAGTCAACATGAGTGGTGATTATATAACAGAAAAAAAGAGCACTGTGATGAATGCGCTTTTCTCCAAGCTCGCGTAAACGAGTCTTTGTTTGTCCCATTCCTGCGCAAAAAGTCACGACGTGTGCAAAATAGCAAACGTAATCTGGGGGCGACCGCAGGCACGGAGAAAAACCGAAAGTTTACGCAATTATTTGTCCAAAAATAACGGTTCCAAGCACGGTTGAAGGAAACCCATTTCTACAAAGTAACCACTCGCGGTAAATTGCGGAATTCAGTGAACTGCGCGGACGGAATATGTATTTATCAAATACGGTAAATGCCTGTCCCTGCAATTCATCTGTGATGAATTGGGATAAATATGATAATGATTAGTACATAATGTATTACAAAATGTAAGAATATAAAAAAAAAAAAAAATGGATGTCAAATGATTGATACATGCGTTTTTGCTTTCATTACTTTAGATGTAATAGATATATCTTTAAAAGTCACAGGGACCATCACTACCCAATGAATCTTATAAAACACTTTCTCTACGCCTCCCTTGGAGTCGTGTATACTGAAAGGTTGAAGGTGGACTTTCCAAGAAATTGGTGATTTGAAATGGGGGGGGGGGGGGTAATCACATTTCATTGTCTTTTTTTGAATCTTCGAAAGGTTATTTTTGTACATCAGCCCTAAGGAACCGGAGGGGATTGACCCTCGCGTAACGGTACCGCGAATTTGACTTGGCATTGATGAACTATGTTTCACATTTCACCCACCAAACCAAACATTTTATTCATCGTACGGGTATATACATTTGTAAGAAACAGATCCGTATCGTAACGACAATTGTCAAGAATTTTATAAGCCGGTTTACAAAAGGGTATCAGATACCACATTTTGTCAGCATTTCTTCAAAAAAAAATCTATGAAAAAGTGTATATTAATTATGTAAAATTTAAGGATGGTCCAATATGCAGGAACCGTATTCTCTGTTTACAAATACAATATATAATTGCAGAATAATCGATTTCCTTGGCCACCATTTCAAACATAAACAGCACCATTTTAAACAACAGCTAATTCATTTTGATTCATCTTGCGAGCCACAAAAATCTCTATAGGTGGCGTCGGAAGGAAAAAAAATAAATTTAAACCCCCCCCCAAAAAACCAAAAAAATCAGACGGCCGTCAAAAAAACAATCCCTCTGACCCTATTCCCGTCTATAAGGCTCAGGCATTTCCCATGTTCTGTGCACACAGTCATGGGAGCCCTGATAAAGGCTAACACATTTCCCCTTCCTTCCCGAAACATGTTATTCTAACTAATTATGTTCTCTTCTATTCTAACATTCTATTTCTTTTCTCTGAGCACTCTACCAGGAAGTCTTGTCCAATTGTGACCCCTTTTGTTTCCTCCTGGTAAACCACCTGTCAAACCTAAAATCCATCCCACATGATCTTCTCCCAAGCGCCGCACTTCCTCTAAGCCTAGGCTTACAGCTATGATCCTCATTCGGCCATTCCCTCAACATATTTATCCTCATCTCTTTATATGCATCACACCATACCAACCAATGGTCTTCCGTCTCGTCTGGCTCCTCGGAACAAACAAAATTTTGGATCCCTCCCCCCCCCCATCCCAGCACGTACTTTTCTTTGGCTTCTCTAGAATCTTTGTATGCATTTGACGTATATGCACTGTTTCCCCTCAGTCCTTTTCTCCAGGCTTCGTTCTATCCTTTTGTCACTACCGTCCCTATCCATGATTTCAAATTCTCAACGTACCTCTTCATAACCTTTCAATTCATACTTTGCTGCTAACTTAACTATGTGTTTGACCCATCTTGTCTGCCCTGTAACAGCTTGTCATGTTCCCACCTGTCCTTCCAGACTTCATAGCAACTTTACCCCTTTCTTTATCAGAAACCCCTCTCCTCCTCCCTTCCTTTGCCCACTTTATCTCCCTCTACCCATCATAGCATATCCTGTGAGGCCTGTCACTATCCCTTTCTCTTCTCTTCTAACGTGTGTCTTTACTGCTGTAATATCATTCTTTCACTTTCAGCTACATCCTCTATTTCTGCTATCTTCTCTTTCAATCTTCCAGAAGTTGCCTCCGTACCGACTGGTTATGGGGCTCCACTTACTGACTGCCCCTCTCACCACTCCCTCGGCGAAGCAAGAAAAGTCATTTAGCAGGCGACTGTACGAGTGACATACCGGTATCCTAATTTTATGTCGTTATTCTTTTTCTCCCTCCTCCTTGCCCTGCTACTTCCTGTTTGCCTATGATCATCATTCTGTTCCCGAACTGACTTGGTAGTTGCTGGGTTTTCTATCTTTCCTGCTACTGCACCCACTCACTGCAGACCTGTCCTAGCCAATCACCTCCCTTCTGTCTTAAGTGCAGCCAATCCCCAGCAAATATCTCCCTCTTCCCTGCAAGATCATCTCGCACATCTCTAGATGCCATCCTTCCCTGCCTACGTGACCTCTCTAACCTATCAATCCCACAGACCCGACTTGCTTATCATGCATTCATCCTGAGCCAATTTTCGTGACAATGTTGAATCCGCCTAACTTTCTGCTGAGACAGACCCAACTATGTACCAATACTGAATTATACAATTATGTTGTAGGCATGAACAAAACACAAAAACAAGAACTGTTATTGCATATATACATATATTGTTCGGAGACTTACAAATGAATTCACAGTTTGAAGTCACAAATATAGGTTGACGGTACTACATCGAGATGCATGTCACCACCAACCTAGCCAAGAGAAAAGCACATATCAAATAAAACATATGCAAAATAACTTAATAAATGCTATTGGATACCCATACAAAGCTATGGACAAATTCAGCTGTGCACGTGTCACCAGGTGGACAAACAAACAAACAAACAAACAAACAAACAATAAATAAATAAATAAATAAATAAATAAATAAATAAATAAATAAATAAATAAATAAATAAGCAAATAAATAAATAAATAAATAAATAAGCAAATAAATAAATAAATAAATAAATAAATAAATAAATAAATAAATAAATAAATAAATAAATAAATAAATAAATCTTTACATCCAGTGTGGCAAATTCTGTTATATGTTTCCTCTGCCTGTGGTCTTTGTGTAGGCCTACGCCAGTCCTTTCCCATAGCACAACATGAGAATGGTGCCCCTGAGTAGCCACGGTAGGCTCTCTCACACTGTGAGTCACAGGCAGTAACTGTTAGCTGCAAGTGGTCCGCTCGCGGTCGTAGGGTGCTGGACATACTTAACTGGGTATCCGATCCCAGTATGTGGGCCCCGGGAATAGCCGGCTTGGGGTTGTGATTGAACAGGTTTGTCGATACATACCTGTCCTGAAAAGGACCCACATTTACTACCTGCGGCAAGTTTTGAGCGTTGGTGACAATGTCAGCATCTTTATCCATCACTTAGATCCGGAAGAAGCGAAAAGCTGTACCTCTTACTTTACGAGTAAGCCCATACAGTTCCTGTGCACGAATAGGAAAGGTCAGAATTAGCTCTGAGGTGTGTATATAACCCCAATACACAAACATTTGGAGGGCTAGAGCTGCATATTCCCATTGGTTTGAATGTTAAAGTAACCTTGAATAAACTGGTCACTTTAGTAGCTCTGGTTGTATGATTTTTGTGAGGTATTTAGTTACGCATCAAGATTTACTGTGCAAAATTTGGTGTCTGTATGTGCAGTTGTTTTCAAGTTACTAAGATCCAAATTACAATGTAAAGTAATGGGAATACACAACCCTAGCCCTCCAGTGCCCTCTTTTGGGCAGGGCTTGAACCTTCTGTTCGTGTCCTTGCCTATTCCCACCTTCTCGACATGAGCTTTGATATCCACAGCTTGGTTTTCCTTGCTAACGCCTCCAACATATATTTGGGATCCATAGTAGATGAAGGTGGCACGACTAGGTACTAACGCCGGTCTCACAGGCCATATGCTGGTTTGTTGGGAGGCATCGGCATTTGACATCTATCTGGATGTGCATGGTTCAATAGCTCCAAGAGTAGCGCATGTACTATCCAAATTATTGCTGCTGTGCAAGAGGAGACATTCATATCTAACTGCAACCCTGCTCACTTCCTGTGTTGCCGGGGCAACAAATTGATGCGTCCACCATGATCAGGGCAGATCTTTATTACATACTACATGAACATCCATAAGTAAACCCTTTTTGGGTCATGGTAATATGCGGAACGGAACGCCGTTCCGGCAAATATATGCCGGAACGGGTGCTCCCGTGTCATTCGCGCTTTTTCTTCACTTCTTTGGTCCTCTCAAACCTTCCCTACACTTACGTCCTTCTTTTCTGAAAATATGGTCAGCTTTAAACATGTATTAAATAAAATCTACCGGGTTAACCACATATCCCTCGATCGTAAGATCGAGAGGTCCGCCATTTTGGATATTGATTGACATCCAAATCTGTAAGTTGAGTTAATTTTACGGTTCAAGTTTGACATATCACATGAACAATTTTTTTTTTGTAAGTTATTGTTGTTAAATATAATGGAGGGATAAACAGACACATGCAGCCCAACCACATTTGTGAATACGAACTACTTTTGAAGTTTCTTGTATGCTGAACCCCTGGCTGGCCAGTGCCCAACGAGGTTTGCCAATATGACTGACCTCCCGTTCCGGCGATTGAGTGATGAGCATTTACCTTGTATATGTCTTTTATTATATACTTCAAGTACTCTACATTATCAGACAAGAAAGACAAAAGTGTGAGGTAGGTCTTGGAGGGCGAAATAAGCTCCAATAAAGCGCAAGGGACAAGCGGGGGCCCGTTCCGGCGTAAAATATGCCGGAACTGCCGGAACGAGTGGTTCCGGGCGGTTCCGTTCCGCATATTACCATTACCCACCCTTTTTCAACCAAAACAGAGCTCATTTCTAATCAATTTAGGCATCCTTTATGTTTCAAATATATGTTAAAACATTTTCTGAAGATAATTCTGTTTTCGTGTTGTTTATTTTATTGAGAAAGTAGTTTTGGCCTTGTTAAATATATGGATCTGCCCTGAAGCAAGTGGCTCCCCTTTTGCTGAATAGGTGTTACAGTAGGACTGCATTTAAATATGAATACATCCTATTGAGTTACTGAGACAGGGACACTCTGTTTTAGATCGTTTTCAAGATTTTGCTTTTCATTCCCTTTCCGCTGTTTACGTTTTTGGGTATTTCTGAGCTTTTTCGTGGGTTTAGAGGGTAGAATAAAGTTGTCTATTATCGGCTCATTGTCTATATCGCTCATTTCACTGTCACTCTCAGAATTTATTGAAGCGTCACTCACATGTCCATCATCAGCTTTTTTGCACTCATTGTCATGTAAATCATCAGGACTAGCTTCTGACGAGGCTTTGCTCTAAAACGCGGCAATTTTATTTGTTAGCTCAATCATAAATTTGTCCAGTTTTTGCTTCTCCGATTCCTGCGCAGCAATTATGTCTCTCAAATCAAACGCAATCTTGATGAGATCAACAAGAGTAGTTACTTGCTCCAGCTGAGCGTCCACATCTAACTCATCTGAACATAAAGGTACAGAATCTATGCTGCCATTGTCCTTACATGAGCACATTTTCCCCTAGTCTTTTATTGGTTAACCGTTAGCCAGGCTGTACCCAAGATGATAAAATTAACGGTTAGCCTGGCTGTACCCAAGATGATAAATATGCGGCACAACGGTGCTCTCAGCTTTCCTTTGGATAGGGCGCCTGTCTTTGAGCTTGGGAAAACTTTTCGCCCACCTTTTCACATAAAATTCGATGTAATGCCCCCAGGGATTCCATGTCAAAAGTTGTTGTTGTATGTCCTGGCCTCCGAATTGAAAGATTGTTTGTTGAAAGCCGAGGCTTATCTCACACAGATCTTCCTTCGTAACACTCCTTCAAATCTTTGACCACTTTTGTATCAGTGGCGTGCCCCGCCGATTCAGCGTTAACTGCCATGTTTGTTGAACCCAATGACGGAGCTCCAAACTTTGCGTGACAGATCGAATGGTTCCTCACATGCACGGAGAAAAATCTGGATAAGGCTCGAAATAAACTCCAAATGTCACAGCTTTTTGACCCTGTGTGTTCCAGGCAGAAATATCCACAAAGTGCGCAAGCGAGAGAGGTCAGCCAAAATTATCAACATTTTCAAAAGTGTACACAGAGTACCTATGTACCATTATGAAAATATTGGTAAAAATGGCTGACCCCTAATATACTTCTATGATAATAAATGAGATAAAAATTCAAGAATTTTGCAGTGCAAAGAAAAACAAACTTGTCAAGATTGGTGCATGCGCACCATTTACTACGAACAGGGCAGGAAACAGAAAATGAAGCAAATGGATAGTAACATGCAAAAAAAAAAAAAAAAAAAAAAGAAAGTTGACGACCAGGCATATAGTACGTGGGGGAGGGGGCGAGCGCTGAAGATTCTTTTCTTTATTTTCAAAAAGCGAATTTTAAAATTGCAAATAAGGCAAGTTGGACCTTGAGTTGGATGCTATTCTATCCACCTCTCTCTCATCTTTCTCTGAAAATGAGTGTATCTCACTATTTGTCCAATAACAATAATAATAAATGTGATCAGACACTAATATCTGGTACAGAGGCTAATAAAATATACCATGATCAATGTAATGATGTTACAAACTCTATGCAGGGCTGAAAGTTTCTTGCCTGCTAAGCAGAACTGTTTGCATACGCAATTCTGTTAGTGTAACACGCATTTCAATCACCAGTTAATAACAACGCAAAGTGAGTCTGTTGTGCAGGCAGGAAAAAGTTTCCAATCCCTCAAAACCGAAAAATGGATGGGGCATTCCGAGGGTTTTTATTCTTTGTGGCCTTGGTTTTAGTGCAGGAAGGTAAGATTGTCAGTACTAGTATTAATTAGGCTTATACGCTAAGCCTATTCCACAGGTTCCTCCCATATTCGGGCCTTCCTCGCGATAAAGGGGACCATACACATTGCCATGTTTTCGTCGGGTTTTGCCATTCATATAATTCGGCCTAATATTGGTATATACGGAAGCCATATATGGGACACCAAAATTTATTTTTAAAAACTCTTAATGACGAGTTTTTCTCGAAATTACATTTTTTCTTGTAATAACGAGTTTTTTTATTAATTATCAGTTTTTTCTCTTAATAACGATTTTCTATTGATTACTATGCAAGTGAATGAAAATTCATAATCCGTGCTTGTAAGGTCAGCTGAGCAGAAGATGTCACTGTACCCTTGTTGCTATCATCAACCTATCGAAAATCATGTGCAGTGTTGCCAACCTGCCAAACTTAAAATCCGGGAGATACAAAGTAAAGTCAAGGGAGATTGATCAATTAATATGCAATATAAAAGGGAAATATTGATGAAATTCCGGGAGGTGACTCAAAATTTCAAAAATCCACACTTTTTCAAGTATTTTCAGCATAAAATTTCGGGAGTCTCCCGGGAAATCCGGGAGGGTGGGCAACACTGCATGTGTAAAATTCTGCTGAAATTTGACGGAACTGTAGCTTGCGGAAAGGTCAAAGTTGTTTACTAGGTGGCGACACTATAGAGTCCTTATTTGTAAAGATTCTTTTTTTTTTTCAGTTCGCGTACTTGTCGGTTGATGCTTGTATTTCCATTGATTACTTCATTGCTATGTAACTCAGCAGGGATTACTTTGTACGTCAATAGGGACTGCAATGGTTATTCACTTTTTTGACATCTTGTCCGGAAACGTAACCCAGATTTCCTTTAAACTCGGGACTAATGTACCTGGTGTTGCAGTGTTCCCCGATTTTTGACGAATTTTTCAACTTTGGATATTTATTGATTAATAAGTACTTTCTAAATGGTTCCTATGTTAATCAACAGAGATTGCAACAGTACTTCAAATTTTCAATATTTTTTCTCCAAACCTGTCTGCCAGATTTACTTCAAACTTGCTTGGGATGTGCCTTCGATGGGTCTCTACTTAGTTTGTTAAAATTGTCATGCTCAAGAGATTTTTATTTTGTTTTATTTTAATTGAACTTTCACGTGCATAAGTTTCATCTTTAGCACTTCCTTCCCAGGGAGCTGCAGTCCAAACATGTTGTGGCTGTCACTCTTCCTGTTGGTGTTCCCTGCTTTTAGAGCCCTGCTGTTGCATCAAAATACGTACACTTTCATGGGATATATTCACAAGATGAAACAACCAAATGTAATGGTCATTTGATTGGGTTACTCCAGCATGAAATAATATCCTTGGGGTGTTTGAAATTGGAAAAAAAGGACAATTCTGTTTCACCCCAAGACTTTAATTTCTTCAACAGGTGACGTTGCAATTTTTAAACTCTTTCTTTTGGATGGGAGACTAGTGTCCATTTTATACAGCATTTTGTGTGTTAGAAACAAGAGTGTAATGGGGATTTATGGAGCTAAATGTAAACAACTGAATGATCAGTAAAGAGAAAATGAAACTATGGTCAGATCTTTTTCTAACATTTAGGTAATTTTTCTTTGAAGAAATAAAGCTCATCAGAATAGCATCGCTCCTTGAGAGCATATGGCAGTGTGCAGGAGTTTGCATGCCAGACCAAGATTATTGTTGTTTATTTACCTTTTCATTGATCTATTTAATTAAACTCTGCACTACCATCCATGTTCTTGATTCTCCACATGCAAAAAAAAACAAAACAAAAAAACACCTCGTCAATGGACCAGCTGTTGCACACCTGCCAATACGAGGCAAAGCGTGGTCCACTTTGGCTGAACACTTCCAGTGCCAACTGCGACTAAAGTTGAACTATTTAAAACGAGCTGCTCTGATATAAGGGTAAGGGTGCTAGATTCATGTTCCTTGTAAACACGACCTTTTATTCAAGTACCAGCATGCTTCTAAAAATTCAGTTACATAGAACATGAAAGTCTAGCTTAACAGCTTCCTCAGCGCGCTTTGTGCGCATGCGCCCAAAGGGCGGCGAGGAAAGCTGCTGACCAAGTCCAAAATATGCCAGTGAAAGATTTAATTCCTTGATTTCCTGCTCCTAAGTTAAAACGTGTATGTAGTTTTATAATAATTTTATATTACAACTTTGCATGTATTCATTCCTGTCTGCAGACTCCTCTTGGCTATCTTAATGCAAACTCCTGCACATTGCCTCTACTTGCGTTTATATTTATATTGCATGTAAAATGAATGAACTGCTTTATAATGATGCACAATTTCATGCTTGAAATGTTCGCACCATATGTTTCATAGTACCACAATCCCATCCCTTGGATGTAAAAGGCTGTGGTCATGCAAATGAAATAGGTCATTTTGTGGGATCTTTGCTGGAGTTGGCTTAAGTGGTGAAAAAAAATTCCACTTTAGTGTGTTTTCATTTTTCTCCTTTTTTATTAAATGGACATCGTGGTACACGATTCCCGTTTTGGTGAAAGTGTCGTCTGTTTTTCTAGCTGCTCGGACGGACATGAATGGTTAGGAAAGGCAGGCAGGTAAGAAATTACAAGTCAGTTTTGCAACCTAACGATTCAAGATGTAAAAATTAGGGTTTGTGAACATTTGGACCAGGAATGTGAAAAAAGGCTTGTCGTCCCTACGATCAATGACTGGAAGCATCAAAAGTTGATCGGTCTTGCATGTAACCTATTTTTTTTATGTGACCAACGTGCTCCACGTAGTGTCACAGATTCATGGCTCATGCGTTTCATACAATATCATTTTACGGTTTTTGGAAAACTAAATACGCCGCATGCATATAACTTTCCCGCCACAAAGCACAGGTTTGACCCGAGAAGAGCACGGGTGACGTGCGGGTCACATCACTGTCACCGACAGGGCCACATGCCCATTTCTCACAAAATTAGCGTTTTTTTTGTTGTTTTTTTTGTTGTTGAGAAATTTAAGTTCACAAATGCCAAACTGGTATTCATCTGGTATTTCCCGAGTCATAAACATTATAAGACAAGTTTCCATTTACCTTTAACAAGTATTCTTTATTTCCACAATATTAGTAATCACGCGCTTGTCCCCACGGGTACCGACCCGTATCTTGCAATATCTCGACAAGCGAGACTAGGCAAACAGGTATGCAGTTGGAGGGAGGGGGTGGATTAATATGCGTGTCTCGTATTCCCCCTCTTTTAAAGATATCTCAAGCGCAGCATCGAAGTGAAAATGTCACTCTGTCTGCTCACACAAAGGTGGCACAAAAGTGCCAACTGGAAAAAAATCTTGTTCCTATGGCGCAATGTGTGTGCCATTGATGACCAGGAAGTTAAACTGAACCAGTTTGCATTATGTCGATGGTGCTTGTATGACACCCATATGTCAAGATAGCGCAGTATTTATATAATGCTATATTCGTATGTTATGCGATGCATGTGGGCATGTAACATTACTCTATATTAAAATCTTGACATGATACCTTAATATACGCTACCGGAACACAATATTTGGGTACTCATGGTAATGTACTACATGTACTAAAATATAGGCTGGTTTGTTGATATGGATGCTAATTTAAGGTCTACATTTGTCAAAAAATGCGTTTTATGCTACATTTTCCCAGAATTAACATTTAAAACTAAAATCAGCATACAATGTGCTGAATGAATAACTCATTATGTTAAGATAAATAATGTCGTCACATCAGTGTACCTAGATGAATTTGACGGAATACATCGAAAAAAAAGAAAAACCACGATAACAGGTTGCTATGTTGTCCAAAATCTTCTCAATATATTAAGATATTAAGACCTTTTTATGTTGCCATGTTAAGGAATGCAAGCGCACGTCACGCGACACCTTCGCCGGACTACTGCAATTGCGACTCACGATTTTTGACTTGAAGAGCAGTAATGTCATTTTGGCCGACAATGTGGGAACAAAGGGCCTCAAATCTTTCAATGCCGATTTCTCGAGATGAATTTTTCTGCTTAGCAATTAAATTTGCAGAAAGCGTCAAATAAAAGCTGATTGAGCGATCTGCTTCAAATAATCGTCTTTTAAAAGGTAAATATATTATCTAGGAACTGGTTTTTTTTTCTTTTTCCGTCCAACGACCTCTTCCTAGACTTTTGTGGGTCACAAAATTAATTAACAGTTGGTGTTTAAAATGATGACCAAAGAATTCGATTATTCTATTATGCATTTTATTCGTAAACGGATAGTGGTTAACTGCATATCGGTCTATACTTAAATTTTATATATGTAATACACTTTCTCATCGATCATTTTTAATAAATGCTGATTAAATGTGCTACTTGATACCATCTTGTAAACCCGCAACAATATCCTGATCCATACAGGCACCTACAAGAAGAGGGCTTTGTTGTCAGATCACAGTAGCGACAATTTAATAGTGTTCCAACTGACCAAGCTCTGGAAGAGACTGTAAATAAAGATTGGAAAAGCCAAGGTGGGGTAATTGGGTTTATACGAAAGAAATGTGCCTTGGCAAGATTGTTAATTACGAGACATGTTCTTGGTGGATATGCCATGGCCTTCAAAGAGTCCTGCAATGTGACGGGAAAAAACAAAAATACAGATGGGGTAGCTCGCAGATAGAGAGACGAGGCAGATATGTGTAAGGTAATGAATCTTGTTGGCAAACAAAGGGCCATTACATTTCAGACTGAGTCTGTATCACAAGGGCGTTTTCCATATTGGAACTAGTCGCCTGACCACTGCAGAGGTCCAGTCTGCATTTGTGCAGTGTGTTGAGACCAGAAGGCAGAAAACACAGAAGTATATTGAAGAAAGGCTGTCTAAGGCAACAAAATGTGACAGGTTTTGGAAACGTATCCCTAGTGATAAAACTGTCACATTTTTTAAGCTTGAGGAAGCCCTTGACAGTACAATCAAAGCAAGTAAAATTGAACTTTGAAGTGATATTCCGAAGATTACTTGCTCTATTAAATCACAGGGCCGTTGATCTAGAGAAGTTGCCATAACATGAAATTGCTGTCGCCCCCCCTTCTTTATTCAATGATGACGGTAGTTTCAAGAAAACAGCAAAATCAGAAATGGCCAAAAAGCTTGAGGACGTTTGTCATATCCCTCCCCAGACATAATCGGGGCCTGACAACTTTTGCAGGACACCCTCCCTGATTGAAGGCATGGCACTGTTATTTTCTCTCAATGATCAGAACTGCCACACATTAAATGATCTGGATGAATGAGTCATGAACAGGGTGCTAGGTTTGCTGCTAGGGAATGAAGGCGTTTGCACTGTGGTGCACCATCATATTTGACAGATATGATAATGCAGTGGCTGTCAAATCAGGTGAAAGGTCCAGGCGCAGCAATGGTGGAGCTACCCGTGTCATATCAGGCTCCCGCACTGTGCCACAATACCTCAGCTTGTTGGACAATGAAGGCCATGTAGCACCTTTGGCTGAGTTTGTGTCCTCATGCGAGTATTTAGTTAGAAGTGCTCAAGCACAACTTGTAGGGTACTGCAAGCTCGTTCTTACTGGCAGCTACCAGAATGGCGAGGAACCTGTAGCAGTGACTGAAACTGGAGTCAAGCAGCTAACTCACCTCTATTCATCTCATGAAGAAGCAGATACGCGTATCCTGCGTGCTATTGATGCAGCTTCAGACTACTCACGCCTGGTTTTTCAGAGTGACGACACGGATGTACTTGTCTTGTTGCTGTATTATTATTCTACGTGTTCAACAGCAGTTGACACATTTCTGCAAGCTGGACATTTCCGTGTGTCCGCCAACAGGTTTACGTGTACATCCATTGCAGTTCGCCAAATTACTGAAAAGCTTGGTCCGGTAGTTTGCCAGTGTTTACCAGCAGTTGATGCACTGACTGGCTGTGATACTACTAGTGCATTATACAAGATTGGAAAACGCACTGTGTTCTATGTTTTACTAAAGAACTCTTACACTCTAAACCTGTGGCAATATTTGGTTTGTCTGAGTCATATGAGAGCGTAATACCTGTTGCCCAACACTTTGCTGTTCTCCTATATGGAAAGCACAAGAATGAGTTTGGTGTTGTTTCTACAACACTCCACCAGCTTCGATATGTCTTTTCCACTAGAACCAGCAAACAAGCTAGTTACTTGTCACCTGCCACCCCAGGTGCCCCTTTTGCAATGTCAAAGCAAGCGTTATATTTTTCGGTTCTAACAGAGTCAATGGACAAGTAAGGCCCTTGCCTACCAAAAATTGCTTGTACCACTTTGTTCAGTTCTATTTTAGAATACAACAAAATGGATGCGTGGTTTGAAGGAGCCTTTTTCAGGAGAGCTACATAATCAGAAATATGGAACTACTTTTTGATGAAATAAAAATGACTGGTTCTTGGTTTTTGCCTTAATGAATTTCAAGATTTGTTTTATAGACAGTGTTTGTCGCGATATGAAACTTGTTGCAAGGTTAACACATCAAAATAGAGATTTACATAGCAATGAATGAATCCACAATACTAAAAAAAGAACCATAGGTACAGGTAGCCAGGTAGCTTTGCTTATAATTTCTTTTAGACTTTTGTTAAGTTAAAACTTCAGTTTTGTCACATGAAAGTCTCATGCGCAAATGTACCCATTATATATATATCATGCTAAAGAAACATAACTGTCAGGGGGGATGGGGATGGGTGTGATAACTCTGAATTTTATTCTGTTTGTGCTGCAAAAATATAGCAGCCGCATGTAGCTCCTGTCCAAGGTTTAATGGCTTGGTTTAAACTTATCGATAATTTCTGCTGTTATCCATGACCTTGTTGCACAACTTAGGAAAGGGAATTTTTTTAATGAATGCATACCATACCTGCAAGTTTTATATCTCGGGATTTCCATATTCAAAATTTGCCAATACATCTTCTTCTTCTTCTTCTTCTTCTTCTTCTTCTTCTTCTTCTTCTTCTTCTTCTTCTTCTTCTTCTTCTTCTTCTTCTTCTTCTTCTTCTTCTTCTTCTTCTTCTTCTTCTTCTTCTTCTTCTTCTTCTTCTTCTTCTTCTTCTTCTTCTTCTTCTTCTTCTTCTTCTTCTTCTTCTCAACCAGGCGGTCTAGATATTTGGGTGCTTTGTCGTGTTGGATTTCATCGACCTCTTTCATAATGAACTGCCAAGGTTTTTAATTTCACTTTCTCCAACAATTCTTGATAAGTTGAAGTTGTATCGTTTAGTGCAAATTTAAAAGTGCGTTCTAAGATTGATTCCTTTTTGTTGATATTGGTTCTCGAAAAAAAATCATATATTGGACTACAATACCTAAAATTAGAAAGGATAAACGACTTGACTATTGTGGATTTGGATTTTGTGTCCAACGTCCTTTTTAACCTCATGAGGAAGTTCATTTGACATGATGCGTTTCTGCAGATTGTTCCTGTGTGTTCATCAAGTTTTGTTTGCTGTCGATTTTTATACCGAAATGTTAGTTTAATACTCTCTTCCGACTGAATAGTTATGTTCTGCACTTGTAAATTTGCTTCTTTTGAGGTCTCATTGGAATTGAGATACGTCAAAGGTGTCCATATATTGCAACTCAAATTGGTGGAAAGACGCAGATACACTGTACATAAATAAATCAGGAGAAATGTAATTTTAAGCAACAACTACCAATACAATTGTACATGTAGATAAATACCGTAAATTTACAGTTCTTTTTAGTAATCATGCTGTATAGGCACATTAAATTCTTATATATATTCATACCTACGTCACTGTCACGTACTGCAGAGTCAACTTTCCTCAGGTTTCTAAACCGGACTTCAAAATGTTATGGTGCAATGACTTTCCTCCCGGCATGTTTAAAACATGCTAAAATGGTTAATTTAGCCCACATTTGTCATTTTGCAAACCGATATTTAAAAAAAAAAATAGGAAGGGGTAATGTCCACAGATGTTGTCACAAAATGACATGATACGAGTTGGGGGTGGCTCGCTTGCACTGAAGGCCAAATTTAGCATATGCTCAAGACACAAAACGTCCAAGTGATCTCCTTTGTATCATGGCGAACACTGGAGAAGCAGTATAACAATAGAGTATGACGCACGGTATTTGTGATATATGTCGAGTATGATGTCGTACACCACATTTTAACACAGCAGCTGTGACTGCACTATCGAGGTTCCAGATAACCCTGTTCACTTTCAAGTCCTGGATCTTGCCTCTCAAATGCTTTAATTAATGCACACGATTTGGCATAATTAGGAGGTCGGGAGATGATAACCCAGCTTGGGGTTATACAATATTACCTCATGCAAGCAACATGTGTTATTTCAATCATAGTTCAGTGCTGGATAATAAAATATCGTTCATTCTTGCTGCTTTTGCTTGTCCAGTTAGGGCCCAACTCTTTCACTGCCAGCTGCGACTAAAGCCGAAGCTCTTCAGACGACGTTGTCTGAATATGAAATGTATACCATATTAATGTTTTTGGTAAAATGACATTTCAATCCAATACCAATATGCCTAAAGTCCCACAAAATATAATAGTCCAGGTCAACAGCTTTCCCGGGCACTTCGGATGCTTTGTACCCGAAACGCGGCGAGGAAAGCTGTTTACTCAGTCCAAAACTTGGCACTGAGAGTCAAATAAAATCTAAACAAAAATTAAAACATCTTGTCGAGCAGACCTACCGTACATGCTCATATTGCCCCATATCGCGTGTTTAAACACCTAAAAGAATGCCCAATGTTTTATTTACCCGTATTGACTCTGAAGTTGAATTCCCGAGTCAAATATTCCCAAATGCGGGTCCTCAGTAAAACCTTTCATATGTCTATCATTGTGAAAAGTTTATGATTGCACATTTTTACATTCGATGAAGCAAGTCATGTTTAAATAATAATTTTGAGCATTTCATATGTGTCTCGGTCCCTATGGACTTAGGGAGAAAGGTACTAACACGGACTGTGCTTGGAGCGCATCCCAATTACCGTGGTGTCAAAATAAAGGGGAACGTAACGTGTTTTGTGTCTGATGCAGAAGCTGCTTCGGCTCCGAGCAGGAGTCTTACAATCTAGGCACACGCGATCCGTCCGGACACAGCTCCCAAACTGGAGCAATACTGTCGGTGTACTTATGATGGCACAATGGGAGTAATGTCTATTTTTGTTTCTCACTTTTAATGTCGTATTCACGTTTATCTACATGGTTGTAGTAACTTGTATTAAGTGTGATTACATTTACAAGGTACCTCTGTACGTATGTATATGGTTTGTTACAATGTAAATATACATTTCCTCCAGCTTCGACATAACGTTAATGGCACTTTCGTAGAAATCGTAAATAGCTTTAACAGGCAAAACTTTATTGAAAAATAAAGAAAAACAACAGCATCATCTGATGTACAAATTAAGGTGTAAGGTCACCCAGAAGTGTATCTATGCAGGGGTGTAGAAACAGATCCCTTTCCCTTTTGTAACTTCGAACAAATTGGCTGTGCAGTTTAGCAGAAGATTTGTTTAAATTTGACCAAAGCACAAGGAGTCATTTGAACAGACTTGTTAGAAACCCTCCTAAAGTACATCCCCACGAAGTTTGAAGTGAATCCGGGCACTGATATAAGTCGAAAATGCAAACTTGTTGGCGACGTATGAAAGAACATACGACACACTCAGCTTAGAGACAGGTTACCTGAGTTGAA